>RJWM01045978.1:0-12542 GCA_004363535.1 Dasyprocta punctata
CACGGCCGTATTTTAAATAAATAGCCTTAACATCCTCTGCCAGGTGATTTCTGTTAATGAGAATGACCTCTGGAAAAAATCCAGCTTACATTAAAAGAAAACAGATGTTTTATGTTTTATTTACTAAGACTTAGATTGATAATTATTTTACATGTGAGTTTGGGAATAGATATATCCTACGGTTTATTTCCCAGAAAGCAAGAAGAAAAGCTGACACACAGAAACAGCACTATTCAACAACTATTCCTCACAGAAACTTATCTGTAGCTGTCATGTGTCTCAGTTATGAGGTCCTACCACTAACTCAGAAACCTAGAGATATTGTGCATGGAAAACATTAAGTGTATCATCCTAAGGGAGAACTTCTTGATGGAGTTAAACTATAAACAGCTCTAGTGTTTGAAAATTCTCTTTGAATATACAGGAAGGAGAGGAAAAGCTCAATTTGAGACATGGAGTAGGATATTCAAATGACAGGAAGACATACACAGAGTCTTTGTAGTGTTCTCAGGAATTGTGTGAGTCAAACTTTCCACAACAAAATACCCCTACAGTAAACCTAATAGAAGAAAAGTTTTGCTCAGGCTCGCAGTGGTAGGATTTAGTCAATGGTTTGTTGGTTCTCTTCTTTCTGGAACTGTGGTAAAGCAGCATATGATGGAAAGAGGAGAGTGACAGAGAAAGTTATTCACCTAATGAGAAACAAGAATCAGAGAAAAAGCACCTGAGGTCCCATGACCCCCTTCAAAGCCATGCCTCTAATGATCTCACTTCCTCCCTGTAGGCCCCACCTCCAATGACCTCACTTCCTGTCTCTAGGCCTACCTCCAATAACCTCACCTCCTCCCATTAGGTCCCACCTCCTGGAGGTCCCAATACCTATGAGTAGTGGAGAAAAAGCTTGTAATGTATAAGCCTTTACAGGACACTTATCCAAACAATATAAATAATAGAACAAAATACAACTGGACATGAAATAAATATTCATTGATATAAGACTGTTAAGTAAATTATACCACACTTATAAAATGAAATAATATAGGACCCCAAAATAATGAAGGCAATTCATATGTATTTAACATAAGAAGTTCTTTATAACATATGCATATCATAGAATAGTGTGATCCAAAATGTATTCAAATAATAAAATAACTTACCAAATTTAATAACTGCAGCTGCAAATATAAATTTCAAAGCCAGAAACTGATTATCTTTAGAAATCCGTAAGTGAGAACTAATGTAGGCAAGGACATTCTAATATTTACCTTATGCTTTTCTATAACATTTGAAGTTTTCAGTGTGATAAAATATCATGTTTTAAATAATAAAAAGTGTTTCAAATTGTGTCTGTCTTTCATAGAAGACTTCATATATTTTTATCATTCAAAGAATCCAAAATATTTTTTGAGAATATATTCTAAAGACTTGCTAACTTTATGTTAATTTGAAAATGAACACATTATTTTAAAGAAAAGTTCTCAGTGAAACTCATCTGTTTAGGAAAATGATTTCCAGGGATAATATTGTTTCCATTTTAAATCAATCAATGGTAATGATGTACATTCAATTTACATCTCTCTTTGAAACATTTATAATGATTTTTTAATGAATACCCTAAAAGCATTTTCAGTGTTCCAAATGATATAGTTTAATATTATTTTAAATTTAATAGCCATTGTATGATCCATATTGTACAATGCTGCAAATATGATGTTATGCATAAAATCAATTATACTTTGCATTAAATATTTAACCAAATAGAGATATAATTAAAATGACCATTGTACAACACAAATAGCTTTTCACTTGTAGATTGAGCTTTAGTTTTCATTGCCTTTACTGTGATTATAAACTCTCAAGTATTAAATGATGAAACAAAATTATTTATCAAATAGACTCTAAATTTACATTAAATAGAAAAATATTTAGTTTTAAAACATTAAAAAAGCTTTTGAAATACATTTAGATTCTGAAAAAAAGCAATTTAATGTCTATCTTCCATTTATTTATTTTTCTTACCATGAGTGGGTTAAATCAGTGAATAGTCATGTAGTACATGCTTCCCCAAATTTTAGCCCATGTTTTAGAGATCTTAGGGAGAACTAGCTGGGTGTGGTACCCATGCCTATAATCCCAGATGCTCAAGGCACTGATGTGGTGAAATCATTTGAGCCCAAGAGTTTGAAGCCACTCTGGGCAAAGGGTCTACAATTAAAATACTTGTGAACTGAATTATGCAAAGAAATTGGAGTGATACATTTACTGTTAAGGGAAAACTTGGGGATATAAGATTGAAGGAAATAATGTTCCATTTCATAATTCTTAGCTTTCAAAAACTGTGGATGAATGAACAAAGAAAATTGTGAAACTAAAGCCAAGGAAAGAAAATTATGGTTGAGATGCATGTTACAGGTCCACTTCACATATGTGAAGGGAAAGCAGCCTTAGAAATTTTCAAAGAAAAGGGAAAGAAGCCTCTGCTGAGTTAGAGAAGTCTCAGAGAAGCTTCATCATGCAAATCAAGACAGGAGTGTGTGTTTGTTTATTTTTCACCGCTAGGGATGGAACAGAGGGCCTCCCAGGTGCCAGGCAAGTGTGCCCCCACTGAGTTACCATGCAGCCTTCTTTATCGTTTTACATTTTTGTGCAGAATCTCACTAAGTTGCCCAGGCTTGTTTCAAATTTGTGATCTTCTTGTCTCAGCTTCTTGAGGAGCTGAGATTCAGGTGTGTGTCACATACGTTGTTTGCAGCAATGTCAAATATAACAGTAAATAATGAAAGCATGCTAAAAATGTTTCCAAATGATACTTTTTCCTCAAGCATAATTTTTGATCTATATTCTTTTTTAAGTAATGTGTTGTGAAGATCTTAGAAAAGTAACTTGCATATAGTAAGTACATGAAAGTGTCTGAGAAATAGAGAGGTCACAGAAATAGAGGACATTCTAAGCAGGTTCTGTAGAAGTTAGATTTCAGCAGATTGAGAATTAAAAGCAGCGAGAGCAAGGATATACCTCACTTTTCAAAAGATTTACGAAAGTCAAAATGGAGATCCTTTAATGACTTGAGGCTTTCAGATTCACAAAGTAAACTAATGGTTACTGGAGCCTGGGCAATGATGGGGAGAGTACGTGCACTGTGATGGATAATTCTGATCTCCAACCTGATCCACTTGAGAGCTTCCTTGCGTGCTGCTGAGTGTGTCTGGGTGGGTCATGGAGCTGTGACCTTGAGGACTATGCTTTGGCCCAGAGTCCTTCCTCTTTGGTCCTGTCCCCTGCTTTCTGCTTCTGAGCTACCATGAAGTAAGCAGCTTCCCCTGACCCCCGATAGCTGTTACATGACCCAGATTGCACAATATAGTGTTATGCATGAAATTAATTATATTTTAGATTAAATATTTAACCAAATGGAAAGATAACTAAAATAATCATTACACAATGTGAACAGGTTTTTTCTTGTAGATTGAGCTGCAGACAACTCATGTGATGCACTCCTGTGACCTGATGATGTTTTTCTGCCTTAGAAATCATGGATTTGAATGTCTGAAACTGTGAGCCAAAATAAAACTCTTCTGCTTTAACTTGTGGGTGTCAGCAATTTTGTCTGTGCAATGGATGAGCTGACCACACTGTGCATGATAATCTTATCAATTCCACTATTGGACAGGTCATCTATGGGGGCAACCTGTGGCAAGGGTCCAAAGCTGAAGACATGGAAACTTTATGAGAGAAAGTAGGTTCCTACAAAAAGTAAAATATTCCTATTGTCTTGAAAAGTTTTCACAGTGTTACTTCCATTGTCTGATTCTATTTTGAAACATCTGCTTGTACCATGTGAGCTGAATGAAGGAGAAAATTCTCTGGACCCAGTTGTGAGGATAAGAAATTGTATTAACCCATTCTTTGCAACAAGGATACCATTTTGTTCTTAGTTACTCTATACTGAGGAAGTCAAAAGAGGTCAAAATATTTTAAACCTTTATATTAGCCTCAAGCAATTTGAAGAAATAATCTTGTTTTCATAGTGGAAAAATAGAGGTATTAGTCAATTTTCTGTAACTATAATAAAAATACCAGAGTTAGTTTACTATATAAAGAAAATAAGATTATTTAGCTCCTAGTTTTGGCTGCAAGTTGGAACAGTATAACATTAGCTCTGATGAGCGCCCTGTGGCAGATGGTGGAAATGTCTGTGAGAGAAAAAAAATTACATTAGAAAACAATTCAGGGCTGGGGCTTGCTCTCATAGCAACAGTCTTGAGAAAGCAAAAACAGTTGTGAAAGTCACCTTATTCCTCTGTGAGAGTAGCTCTTCCAGTGGTCACAAGTTCCTCAGATTAGACCCCACTTCTTAAAAGACTGATCACTTCCCAGATTACTGCCTAGGACCAGACTACAGGCTGGCCTATCTAAACCATATCCAAACCACATCGATAGAGAAAATACATCCTGTGTCTAACCTAAGCTCAAAATTACTGGCAATAGAGGCAGACATAGAGGCCTTTAGGGGCCATGGGTAAAATGTCATCAGATATTTTTTGCACAAGTAAGCTAACTGATATAAAAATGTGTTCCCAATGTTTTGGCAAGTTTTGTTTTATTTTAGTTTTGTTATTAAACTTGTATATTGTTAAATGGTTATGCCTTTTTAATTCCTCTAGAGTGATTCTTGAAAGATTTTGGTGGCGATAAATCTTCATAAAGCCTGTTGATTTTTCATGAAATCAGCATTCCTTATCTTCAGCTCATGAATTACCAAAGACAAAGTATAAAACTATAGTTGAGAGGAAAATAAAATGTCTTCCAAATTTTTGCTGAGCCAAGAGTGACACACTGTCACATAAACAAGATCCAACAATTAATTGAGAAATATTCAGCAGCGTTTCCTAATTATTTCATGAAAGGCTGAGCAGAAATTCTCTGGGTAACTCCATGACAGATGCATAGCATGAAACATGGTCTGCATAGTAAAAAAGATCTCTCCAAATCTCAACCTTCCTCCAGTAGATTATTTCAGAGGAAAAGAGACATCAACCTCTTCACAACTCTGAGCATGAAATGAGAAATCTTCCAGCTGCCGCTGCTTCTGCAGGAAAAGAAGAGGTGACAGTGTGCTGACAGAGGCTCTGCTTCTCCTGCAGTGACAAAGCATTCTGGTGATTTCAAGCGGGGCCAGAACCCTGAAGAAGCAGTCAGGTCTCTCCTGGGTGATGGTGGTAAAGAAACCACAGCAGTTAGGTCAGATTAAGCAAAGAAAGATCGATGTCTTGCCCAAACAGAGGTCGAAGTTACACAACCACAATTACTTTGGCAAGAAAAACTGTGGTGCATATGGTCACAGTAAGCAATACTTTAGTATCCCAACTGTTTATTTCATATGACATAGTTATTAAAAGTGTTTAATTTAGGATGGCATATCCAGTCACTTCAAGAAAGTATTTTTAGTCAGAATATTTGCTCATCGTCTTTAAAACTACATAAACAGTATGGTGGTATGTGTTTAAAGCTACTGTTTTTGAGAGGATTTTAAAAATTTTATACAGTGAGCATGCTTCCAACGGACTTTGGGAGATAATTGCAGAATTTGAAATCTATTTTGTGGTTTTGCAGAGAAATTACTTAATGGAGAATTAGTTTTTTAGGCACTGTTATGGTTTATATATGGTGTCTTGGAAAGTCTAGAAGCTTAACTAAATGACTTGGCAACTCTACACCCTGGGGTGCAGAGAACAAACAGTTAGCTGTTCATTGTGTCTATTGGAGAAGGTCAGAAGTTTAACTAAGTGACTCAGCAGGGGGCCAGGGTTCCTGGTTTGTAACATCCTCAGCCTGTGCAAGAGGAGGGCAGGCAGATGGTGTGAGTTCTGCACCCACCCTAGGGGAGCAGCCTGCATACTATAAAAGGTGAATGAGGAGGGACTGATGGCTGCTTCTTCAGCGGAGCTCCAGTCTTTGCCTTCAGCTTGGGTGTCATCTCCTGGCTTCTGGCACTGACTCTTCAGCCTTCCATCGTAGATTCTTCAGTTTTCCATCGTAGACCCATCGGCCTCCTCAGACTTGAGGACACTGCAGTGAGCTCCAGCCCTTGGGCTGGACCCTTCACCCTCCAGCTTGCAGACGCCCTCTGCACGCTCCTTTATTCAAATTTGTGGCTGACCATTGAAAGCCAATCTTGTAATTTCTTATACAGTTGTATATCTTATGTTATATCTGTTTCTCTAGTAAACCCTGACTGGTACAGGCACACTCTCCTTCTTCTGCACCCCTGCTGGCTTGCTTCTGTTACACAGTGGATGAGCAACCTGTACATTATTCGCTGGGGACAGAGGCACAAACAGGCAATAATGTGTAAAGTTACTTAGTACAGAAAATGCCACAAAAAATATACCCACACAAATAACTTACAGAGGTTACTCAGCTTTCTCAAAACCCAAGACAAAAAGTCAGAATTATTTTGTACACCTAGCACTAGAAAGCCAAGGTATGTAATAAGAAATATATGAGCTACGTGTATAGATTAAGAAGTTGGATTCCCTCTTCAACAGACGCTGTCTGCCTGAGACAGCTTCAGGTTGACATCAGTGATTTGCACCTAACAGGGCCAGGGCCCTCACCTCTGTTACTTACCTGGATGACTACTCTACACAGATCCTGAGATTTCAGAAGATGCTCATGCAATCCAAAGCTCCAGGAGTTCATATTGAAATCACTTATATCACTCTATAATAAAGTGGCATAAACAGTGATCATTGATACTGACTTCCACTTTCATCCGCCATACACATATTTTAGATGCCTGTGGCCTTTGTATTCTAAGAAAACAAAGAAAAGCTGAGAGAAACATCTAATTTACTGGGGAATTCAGATAATGTCCAGTGGACTCTTTGAAACTGCACTGACTTCACACAAATTATAACATTTCACCAAATTCTCCAGTTTCCTTCTGGTTCTATCTGGGGTCAACATAAAGGTAACTCCCATGATAGAAGCTAAAGTCAAGACCCATGATAGTATCTTTTAGAAGCCTCACTTAATCTTTCCTGGCATGATTTATTATTCACCAGTTTAATAATAATTTGGCCATTTGTCACTAAATATTTCACACAGTCCATTATTCCTTTACCAGAGAAGTGACCTGAAGCCAAGGAAGTGAAGTAAGGTCCAACAGGGATTGAAATCACATGGCTGTCAGAGGCCATCTTGGGAGTATGACTGGGTAACAGAGGAGAGGATGCATGCAAAAATTTACTTTCATCACTTTTAGAGTCTATTTAAAATTTTTAGTGTTCCTTGACAGATATAATCACACAAATACTAATCTTTATATGGATACTTCCATCATTGCTACGCTTATATCTAGATGTCTCCCCAAAGCATGAGGTGTTCATAGTTGGGGTTTTTTGGAGGTGCCTGGATCTCGTGTGTGTGATACTGGAATTAAGGTTCTATGATAACTAATGGAGTTAGCACAGTTCTGGCTATGGATCATGGAAGCCAGTTCCTGGCTGTGGATGCCACCATTCAGTACACTTGTAGCTTGTATGGAATATAAGAGCAAAAAAGGAAGGCGGGCTTGCTGCTGCTGCCTGCTACCTGCTGGCTCCTGCCTGCCTGCCATGGACTGTCTCTCCACTGTGATGCCCCTCTGCCACGCCTCTCTGCCTTAGAGTCAGCCAACTATGGACTCAAATCTCTACAAACTGTGAGCTGAAATAAAACTTTCCTCCTTTAACTTTGTGCATTGTACATTATGTCTCAGCAATAAGAAAAATACCTAAGACAGTCATCAAGCAAAAGATGAAAAAGCTGTTTAAATAATTTAATAATTTAAAAAATTTTTAGTATACAAATGATACTTTCTGTGACAGTGAAATGGAGCAAGAATAGACTGATACATATACAGGAAATGCAGACCTCCTTGATTCAGATTATGAAGAAAGCAGCAATGTGAGTATGTATTTGACTAGTTGAAATGTACAATGGTCACACAACCAAGTGGAAGAATCCAATGTTAGAACAAGGTCCAAACACATAGTGAAGGTCTTGGCAGGGGTGAACTGTCTTGGACAGAAGGTCAGTGCTGCCTTTCAACCTTGGAAAATGTAACAGACAAAGTGTTACAAGATGCTATGAAATACACAAAGGCTGAGATGCAAGTAAAACATTCTGTATGTACTGATAGCCATATTAAAAATGTATTTATGCTGACACCTCACTAGCTGAACTTTCAGAATGCATTCATAGGTCTGCTGTACTTAGCACAGATTTCTTGTAGTGGTCACAGGAATGTAAAAGATTTGCGGAAAAGTGATGGTCAAAATATGGCACAAAATGTGTGCCTTGTACATGCAAAGACTTATTATACTTTCAGTTTAGAAATTTATCCTGGATCTCAGCTATCAGGTCCTTATTTGTATAGTAATAAACCAAATGATGTTGTAAACAGATTTGCTGCTCCCATCTCCCAAGCTAATCAGAATATGACATTCAACAATTGGTTTACCGGCTTCCAATTAATGTTACATTTGCTAACAGAGCAAAACCTGACCAGTGCAGGAACTGTATGCAGGAACGAAGTAGAAACGCCAATTGTAATGTTGCAATTTCAAAACAGAGAATGTATAGTGTGATCTTTGAATTTCGCAAAGGTGTAACTTTGGCCTTATATATGGCAAAAAAAGGCAAACTAGTACTGTTAATCTCAACATTTCACCACAATGGAAATACTGATAGGGAAAGCTCAACAAAATGGAAGCCTGAGATGGAAACTTTCTAAAACAAAACTGAATGTGGAGTAGATGCTGATGATGAGTTAAGCAGCAGCTATGATTCGGTTGTATTTTACTCAAATCTAAACATGTGTGACATAAATATCTGACAGTTTACAAAGAAAGTAATGAGTGCAAAATATCACAGAGAAATTTTCTTAGAAGATTAGAATTGGAGTTCCTAAGATATCATTTATAGCAGAGGAAAAACAAAATGTTACTTCTCAGGGAACTATTCAAAAAAAATGTGGAGCACACTGGTGAGCTGATGGGGGAACAGGCAGGTGTGGCATCACAGAGACCTATCATGACAACAGGAAAACCAAAAGATGTCAGTTGTGCCCTCCAGGAAAGGACAGGAAAATGAAACATACATGCTATCGGTATAAGTGATACTTGGATTTGGAACATGCAACTGTCATGTGTGAAGACGGCCTTGGGTATGACAGTTGAAGCAAAGCTTATTTCTGTCACAGACTTTTGTTTGTGGTTACATTGTATGTAGTTCACATAGGAATTTCTGATGTTATCTTAAAGGTTGTGTAAGGATGTACACCGCTGATGTGAAAATGTTGATGCCTATTCTAAACACAATTCATATTAAGAATTTAATGATTTATTTTATTGATATTTTATGTTTTTGTTAACAACACACTATATAATAAGAACTTCCTGACAAAACAACAAGACCGCTGAGATAGCAGACATGTCCCACATAAAGGCCAGGAAGGCAGAACACGTGTGCAAGCACTGTGTGTGTATGGAACATGCTGTTGTCATGTGTGCGGCTGCCTTAGGTGTGATAAGGGGTTTCTTTTTTGTACAGTGCTATTGGTATTTTCATTGTAGTTCATGTGGAAATTTATTTCTGATGTTCTTTTCTAGACTTTATACACCAAAAAGAGTTAATGTTGAAAATATTTATGCTTTTTTATATAAACACTCAATAAATACTAAAAATTCAATATTTTTGCACTTTTTTTTCTTTCAAGTATTCATTGTCTAATATAATAAAATTCATAAAAATTTTATTAATAATTCATCATTAGAAATATTCTACAAAATAAATGTGGGTCTGACAGACCCACTTTTATGTGCCTTGATAAAATTAGTTTTATGCTCCAAGGACTACTATAAAGATGTTAACTATAAACCATAAAGTTATTTAAATAAAATAATTTTAACCTTCTACTCTGTGTAGAGATATAGGTAGAATTCACTTTATAAACGTTAGTATCAGATGTCCTAAGTATTTGAACATTAATTAAAGTTGGGAGAAGACAAGAAAGTCATAATGAATATTCTATGTGTATGCAGACAAAAGAAATTCAAGTTGGTTCATCTTTCAAACTTTAAAATGAATGAAAGGCACACGTGAATGAGGATAATGGATTTCCAAGAAGATACTGAGAAAGATTAAAGCATAAATTTGGATACACAGCTTCCTATTGGTTGAAAGGAAGTGGGATGAGATGAAATCAGGATTTGAAATTTATATCTGGACCTATAATCAAGCAATCTCCAGATGATTAGAGACCCACTAGATGGGGTTGAAGTTAACATGAAGACGTGGCAACATATGTGCACGTTCCACTAAAAGAAGGAGGTTTTTTAAAGAACAAAGCAAATCCACAACTCTACAGAGCTTAGAAAAGAGTATCGCTTTGATTTCCTTAGTAGCAGAAGCGATTCCAAGCCACACCAAGTGCTGACCAGTCAGATCTAGTTTGGTATTCCTGGAAAATTACCTTCGCAGATAAACTCAGGTGCCCCTGGCCATCAGATATTCCCCAGAGGCACCCTCAAATCTGTCTTGCACAAAAGACTAATCCCTTACCCAGTGCCGTGGTCATTGTCCCCAACTCCCCAGGGTGAAATATTCTTCTCCCAGTGACCAAGTTCCTCAGGACTCCGTTCGACGTCTCCTTGCTCCTTGGCCTTCTCCTGGACTGTGTGTCATTCATTGCTTTATCCTGAAGTGTAAGAATCCTCAATAGTGCAGGCAGTGGAGTGCTAGGCGGAGCTGGTGTGGGTCAAGTAAATTCAGCAATCAGCAGGGAACACTGCCTCTAGTTCGCTTATATTATATTCTCCCATTGCAATCTTTGTATCCCTGTGTGAAAGAAATATAAAAGAAATACAACAAAGTCATTCTGAAAAGGTTCTTGCTTTCGTGGAGTTATTAATCCATATTGAGTGTAGCATAGACTATATTTCATCTAAAATCATGTATTTAATATAGTTGCATGGTTCCAAAACTCATGGAAATCCTCCTAGAATTTGCTTCATAGCCTTTTACTAATGAAGAGTAGAGGACTGGTAGAACTGTTTCTGTATCTTCCCGAGGACAGCTGAGATGTATGTGCGATGCTAAACACCACAAGTCAAGCCACCCTGTTATCCCTCAGCCTAATCTAGTTCTTCCAGCACTGCCTTGCACTTACAAGCTAACAGAGAAGAGCTTTACTTTGGCTCATGGTTTTAGTCCAGTCAGCTGGCTCCAAGGCAGAAACAGTGGCACGGGGACACGGTGGAGGAAACGGGGTTCAATTCACTGCAGCCAGGAAACAGAGAAGAGGGGAGCCGGGGAGCAAGAAGCACCCTTCTGGTCTACCCAGAGTGAGGGACACATCCCCCAACAGCACTTTCAGCCATGGATTCATCAGTGGAGGGAGCCATCCTGAGCACAGCACCCCAAGATCCAGCAGCTTCCCAGGGCTCTCCCTCTGAGCACAGGAGCTGTGGGGACATTTTAGATCTAAATAATAACACGTATGGAAAAAGAGAACGCCAAATCAAAGGATAGTGGGACATCAGTAAAAATAAAAAATTGGAAAATTAGGACTGTTAAAAGACAAACATCTCTCTCTCTCTCTCTCTCTCTCTCTCTCTCTATATATATATATATATATATATATATACACAAAAATATACACTCAAACATATTTTGTATATGTGCGTACACATACATAATATCACATGTAAGAAATTGAACTTAAATTTCAATCTTTGGAACACTGTGTTATGCAGCTATGCCACAGATGACATGGTCAGTGCTTTGTTAGCACATAGCATGGTTTTGAGTCATTTTCTTGGCATTAGAAAAACATAATGGCCAATAAACTTAGTAAAAAAGGAAACCTCAAAAATATCATTTTATAATTGAATGATAGAGTAATAATTGTATCATTATTATGTTGTTATGGCTAAGTGCAAATAAATACTTGTAATAACACATTTGAGGAAAACATTAAGTTAAAATAATTTGAAATGATAAATATAAGTATATTATGATTATGCAACCTGTTGGGTTTGGTAATTATATCATCATTGTAAAACATAGAAAATGAGTTGAGAGACACTTTTTGTTTTTCAAATCAAGCTGAAGTATGATATTCCATGAAAAGCCACACCTAGCTTTGTACTGAGAGAATGGTTTTTCTCAGTTGTTTTTAGTTCACATCTCCAAGTGATGTCCTGGAGATTCTGTGGGAGGATCCGTTTATAGAGCAGCTTTACCAAATTCAAAAGATCTCTATTGCTGAAGTCAACATGCACAAAAGAAACAGCAGCTGACAGGAAGAATAGCAAATACAGAGCATAGATTCCACCCTCAGAGCACACAGCATGCGGGAGAGATACCGCCAGGGAAGCAGAAATGAATACCCAGACGCGGTGGCGCCTTGCTGCGTGACGGGTTCTGACTGCCGGGCGTGTTAAAGGTGTGGTGCATCTTCAGCCTTCCTGAGAGAGGAAATTCCAGTGCAGTCT
>RJWM01045979.1:0-12539 GCA_004363535.1 Dasyprocta punctata
GGGGTTCCACGCCTCCCAGCAAATTCCCCAGCCCCTTGGCTTCAGCTGCCCCCTGCTGTGATCTCAGCGGATCTGGGGGTGGCAGTCAGAGCCAGCGTCTCCTGCAGACCTGCCTCAGTCCTGGGCTTTCCCACTCTCAAAATCACACTGTTAGTGTGGATTCTCAGACCCCGGGGCTGTTCGTACCAGGACTGGGACAGGGCAGTTGATGTGTGTGTGGCGCAGGGGTGGCCGTGTCCAGACCTTCTACAGGCAGCTGTTTTGAAGAGTGGTGACTAATAACTTAGGTTCTTACTACCCTGGCTTCTGTCCCAAGACGGAGTCAGCTGCCTGCGGTGGCCTGGGAAGTGCGCTCTGGGGATACTGGGGACGAAGGCTTATCACACACAGCCCAACAGGGAGGCCCAGGGAAGACAGGTGGGCCTGTCTGAATGGCTCTGACCCCGGTACCTGGACAGGACTGGAACTTCAGCCAAAAAGCATTCCAATTTCTGCTTTCAGAAGCAAATTTCAGATGGGTGTTTCTGGTACAACTTCAGCATAATAGTACCATTGTCTTCAAAAGTGAAATCCAGGATAAAGGAAAGAAAACAGCGTCTCTGTTTAAAATGAGAATGGCTCCTGGCTGCCTGTCTATCTCCCTACCATCAGCCAGGCCGCTCCAGAAAATTAAATCTTCCTGTCCCGTCCTCCTGCAGCCAGCTTGTCACCATGACACATAGCCGGTGTGTCTGACCCTGGGGAGGAGTTAGACACAGTATTCTAGGAACATCACTCTGCTCCTGCGTGGGCTCAGGTGGCCTCCTTTACTGTGTCTAGAAGGCAAAGAGAAATCTGCCCATGTCACATGCACTGGTTACAGTTCTGTAGAGGAACAAAATCGCTAGAAAAAAGACACAGACACAGACATAGACACAGACATAGATGCAGACACAGGTACAGATACAGATACAGATACAGATACAGATACAGATGCAGATAAAATAGTGCAGGAGGTTTCCTTAAGCAGCTTGCGGGATCAGAGGCTGGACAGTCCATGGTGGCTGTCTGCCTGCTCGAGATCCCAGGGACCCCGGAGCTGCTTCGGTCCACAGAGCAGTGAGGGGGCAGCGCCAGTGTAAGCCGGCAGGCCTGGGAGCTCCCTGGACAGTCCTGACGTGCGTCTGGACTGGAGTCTGGTGTCCGAGTGCTGGCGGTAGCGCACGACACAGCTACTGGAGGAGAGTGGAGCTTTTCCAAGGGCGGGCCGACTTCTCCGCCTTTGCTTCTGTTCCTTCAGGTCGCGGCCTCCGGGATGGACCGCTCACATCAGGGCGGGTCTGCGCTCAGCACCTGGCCTGTGCCGGTCCTCTCTGGCAACACCCACTGACCCACCAGGAAGCTGGGTGTTTCTTAGTCACGGTCACGACTAACAGTCACACCGTGTGAGTGTGTGTCCTTAAGAACCAGGGATGGTGCGTTCACCCTGTTCCCCTTTCCCGGGGCGTGGGCGGTCTCCTGTCCTAGGGTCTCTCACCCAGGCCCTCAGACCAGCGCCGGGACAGGAAGTGACCGCAGCTTTCCAAGGTGCCGGCAGCTTGAAGGCGTGACTGAAGGATGCGGTTTGTGAATGCCTCAGTTTACCTTATAGCACCTCAGCTTCCTTGCTCTGGGGATCGCCACCCGGGGCACATTGGACCCAGGTCTGTGAGGGGGACCTCTCTCTTTCCCTGCCCACCCCCAGGGCCTGGCTGGTCCCTCACTCAGGATCCGCTCAGCAGACACCGAAGGCACTCGCCGTGACAGCGTCTCCTGCTGTCCCGTCAGGCAGTCGGTATGCGGAGGTGCGGGAGTGGGACAGAACCATCTTCTTGGCTCACAGGCCCCGCAACTGTTTCTTGAGTTGAATCAGAAGAGGGGGAGTCAGTTAGTGGTAACTCCTGGGATGACTGATCTCAAAATACGGGGAAAGGTTCTAAGCAGAGGCATTTTCAGAACATCGGAAACTGGGGTGATAAAACTGTTCTACATCGCTGACTCTTGTCATCTGTCCTTCCTGCTGTTCCGGTCCCTGCAGCCACTCTTGGGAGAACCGATGTCCTCGGCCATGTGCTCAGCGTCACTTCCGTCTCAGGACGATCGGAGGCACACAAGCCTGCCGTCCTGAGCAGTGTGGGGCCTCTCTGTGGGAGACAGACGCGAGGGTTTTGTGATCCCTTCCTTCTCTCGACAAAATCTAGCAGCTCTGTGACTTTACACATCAGCAAAAATGCCTCCCATCCTTGACAATATTTTAAGAACAAGAAAGTTTGAGCACAGTGGAATTTCTTCCGGAAGCCGCTCTCCTGGAAGTCTCTCGTCACTGAGCAGCCCAAGGACACAGACTGGAGGGGTGACGGCTGTGAGGGAGGGACCCCAGTGTTCCGTGCGTGCTCGGCTCGGAGCTTCATGGGAGAATAAACAGAGATCGTCCCGAAACACGAGCAATAGAAATGTCACCGCATCTAGATTCTCAATGAGCAGAAGGAAAGCCACGGAGCTGGGGTCAGCTGGGCCCACCTGGGCCAGGCCAGTGGTTCTCAAAGTGTGGCCACTGGTCCTGCAGGCTTTGCGTCTCCCAGGGACTTATCAACAGGGCAGCCTCAGCCCGCACCAGCTCTGGAGTCACGGGTTGGCAGGTCTTCCCAGTCATCCCAGCCCTGGGCCAGGCACGTCGCCCGTGCCATCTTCCTGTTCCTTTTAGATCAGTGGTGAACCTGCCGTACCCGTGCTGTAGCGGGCTGTTTGTTAGCATTGAAAGCCCTAAAAGACTTGCCGTTGTTGCTGACGTAGGACCTCAGAGTAGGTGTGGTGGCTGACTTTCGGTGTCAGCCTGTCTGTGTTAGAGAACGTCCAGGAAGCCAGGGAATAGAGTGTTTCCCAAGGAGATGGGCGGCTGGCCGGGTGGGGCAGGAAGCAGGACCTGCCCTCACCATCCTGGGGCTGAGGGTGGAGGAGGGGAAAGCAGAGGCCAGGCCCCCTGGCTGAGCTGGGTGGTCAGGACTCCAGACTTCACGGCCGGCTCCCTGACCTTCAGCTTGCAGACAGCCTGCAGTGGGACTTCCCAGCCTGTGTAGTCTGACACACCTAGTCCCATAGTAAATCCCCAGCCCTGTGTATTTCCCTCCCTGTCTCGTTGGTTTCGAGTATCTGAGCGAGTCTGCTGTGGTAAGGATGCTCACCGTTTGAGATTCAGTGACACTCCTGAGGGCTTTGAGTTTGTACTGCTGGAAAGGGAGGTTCCCAAAGGGCTGCTGGCGAGACCTGCGGTCTTTCACTCCCTGTGTTTCTCAAACTGACATGCAGTCGAGTCACCTGTGGATCAAGTGTTACAACCTAGATTCTGCCTCTGAGTCTGGGGAGAGGCGGAGAGCCAGTGGTGTGGTAGTGTTCGTTTGTTCGTTACCCAGGATTGGACCCAGGGCCTTGGAACTGTACTGTATCTCAGCCCTTTTTCATTTTGAGATGGAGTCTTGCTGAGTTGGCCAGATTGGGCTTCAACTCACGATCCTCCTGCCCCTGCCTCCCAGAGTGGTGGAATTACAGCCATGTCCCACCACACCAGCTGGAGTCAGTAGCTGTAACAAGTTCCTAGGTGTCAGCTGTGCTCTGGACCACCAGCCACACACACACATCGGGCTCACTGCGTGGTCCTGAACCTGACACCTAGCATTCTGGTTTGTGTCCAGATGTCCTTCCAAAGCCTTGTGTGGTCATAGATGGGGTTTTTCAGAGGTGACTGGGTCTGGAGCGTGTGATGCCTGGATTAAAGGTGTGTGCTTCCTCACCAGCCCACTGATTGGTTTGATACAGCTCAGGATAGGATCATGGGTGCCCCAGCCTGGGTGAGTGCTAAAATAGAAGCACTGGTGTCCTCACTTGTTTCTTGCTCGCTGCTTTCTGCCTGCCATGGGCTCTTTCTCCTCTGCGATGCCCCTCTGCCAGGCCACCTTGGAGCCAGCCAGCTCTGAACTGAAGCCTGTATTCACTGTGAGCTACAACAGACCTTTCCTCCTTTAACTTTGTCTCAGCAATGAGGGAGTCACAAACAGACACACCCTCACCTGCAACTCTGCAGATTCAAATGCTGGGTCCTTCCAGCCCTGCTGACTGAGCGGCTCCTGGGGTGGGTTTCACCAGACCGGTAGGTGACTCTGATTCATGCTTAGCTCTGAGAATCACACGTCTATTTCCATATTAGTGTTAGTATTTGTCAGGTTTTGAAACAAAGTGCTCCTTGCACGTATTTGAAAGTGGTCCTTGTACGTATTTGAAAGTCATTAAAAGACAAATTGGATGAGAGGGAAAAAAAGATAAAATGCTGACACCTGAATGGTAGATTGCATGAAGTGCTTTTCCATTCAGTAAGGCTGCAGAAATCACGTCACGAGGCTGAAGCATGGCCGTGCTTGCCGATGCACGTTGAAGGTGGAGCTGCTGGCCCCGGCCTGGGGAGGTAAGGGCCGCTCTGGCTGGGACACCACGGATGTGTGAGCACACAGACCTGGCACTGCACACGAGCGTGGTGCTTAAACTCGTCCACGAATGTATCTAACAGCAAAGCAAACCTGTGCTGTCTAGCATACAGAGAACAATCTGGGAAAAGAACTTGGGGTTTTTCTTTTTAATCTTGCTCCCTTTCATCTGTATCAAACCAATGCATGCTGCTTTGATGTAAATAGTATTTTAGTTGTCACAGATGAAAGCAGAGCGAAGCTGCATTGGTGTGCCTGTTGGACACACAGAGTTTACTGATGTGCAGAGACAGAGCTGGGGTCAGCACCTGTGCCTCAGCCCCACATGGAGACCCCAAACCCAGCCTGAGGTGGCCACGGCCAAGGGGCTGGTCGGGGACAGGGACCCAGAGTACTGCGTGAGGTATTTTCCCATGCTTGGGAACATAGGTGTGAGTTTTGAGATACGTTTTCAAATGGTTTTTGAAAACAAAAGACAGAAAGGGTCTTTGATGTGTGCATTGGATCCTTTTACTTTTCAAGAAAATGCCCATCAAAGCATTGCCAGGGAAGAAAGACGATCAGAGTGTCCCCGGTCCTTGCCCGCCGCCGCTGTCCTGTTCATTCTGTGTAAATGAGGGGCCGCTGCAGAGGTCCCAGCCCTGTGAGCTGAGGTCTTCACCCGGCACTGGGGCTCTGCTGCATCAGAGGAATCTGGTCACACCCGAAAGCATTTGGTTTTGTCGTATAGTAGTGGATCAAGAATGTTGGGTCTTAAAAAAAAAATTGCTTAACAAGTCAACTTTGTAAGGTACCTAGATCATTTAAGTAAATAGGGCCTTTGTTTATCTTAATCAGCTATTTATCCCTTTTGATAACATGGAGCCGGGGACATTCGAAAACAACAAAGCGGTGTCCATCTGAGCTTAAAAACACCAACCACAATCTTCACCGAGCCAGCATCGCGCTGTTGGATCAGGACAGATTTTAGTCCCTTCCCGTTGTGTTACAAACAGATGGGTGGCCATGAACAGAGGTTTTGTTTAAATAATTCCAACCATTTTTACCCTTCCACTGGGCACAGCAGGCACGACTGGAAGGAACCAGAGGATTGGAGAACCAGGTTGGGGTCCAGAGTACATTAAGATACTTCCTGGCCTGGATTCCTCCTCACCACAACTCTGTGCCTCTCCTATTGGACCCAGTCAGCATCAGGATGTGTTTTTTTTAGTTCTGTGTTGCTGTTTTAAAAATCATGTTTTGTGACCATTTCTTTCTGTTTTAGTTTATAATGAATGTGCTCAGAAATATAAGTATAATCAGAGGCCGACAGGACGGCGAGTCAGTGGTAACTGTGATCACAGCCGTGAGGCACAGCGTGGCGGGCTGTGCGGTGGATTCCTTCTCCACTTCTTGGCATCTGTGGACAAAGGCATCAAAGTGAACACAACCTCTCTCTGGATGGGACGTACAGTTTGGCAGGGGAATGGGTCTTAGTCAAGTAAATATGAAGTTATAAACTGCAACAAGTGCAGTAAAAGTACATTGGGCACACGTGATAGAAGGGTTTGACTTCAGAAGGGACTGAAATAGGAAAACCGAGGAAGACTTGTGAAGGACAGATAAATAAAAGAAAGAGAGAGGATTGGGAAGTTTGCAGAGCACGGGGGCTGCATGTGCAAAGGCCCTGGGCTGCTCCCAACTCTTGGCTGCTTTGGACGTTCTTCTGCAAGTCTGTCTGTGAACACATGCCTTTGTTTACCTTGGATAAACACTTAGGGTAGAGCTGTTGGGTCATGAGGTCGGGGTACATTTAAATTGCTAAGAAACCACCAGACCTTTTTCAAAGAGCTTGTACAGATTTATATTCCCGTGCAGCCACGCGTGAGGCATTCACATGCCCTTCGTGCTGGAGTTTCTTTAGCGTTGGACACTCCAGAGAACACGGAGAGGACACATGATTTTAAGGGATTCTTCTTTAAGAAACAAATGATCCCAGATGCGTGTGGCTGTGAGTGCGCACAGACGCGGAGTCTGCCGGGCTCCCTGAGAGTTCAGCACAATCAGGTTTTGTAAATGAAGTGTTTGGTGTGAGGACAGCAAAATGTGGGGCAGCCTACAGTGTTTTAAATAACCAAAGGCTTAAAATTATGCTTGTTTTTCCCTTCAAAAGACCAAGTCGAAAGCTCCTGAGGATGTGCTGAGGGCAGCTGCCGCCTGCACAGCGAATCCTGATCTCTTTACCATGGCTGTGAGAAAAACATCTGATAAGAAAAATCCGACCCCAGAATTTCAAGGAAAGCTCTGTCACAAGAATGGATGGCCCAGAAGCTAGTTCCTCAGATACCAGGTTAACAAACCAGGGCCCGTGACAGCCCTGGGTCTCTCCAGAGACAGCAGTGTAGACAGAGCAGTTGATCGTATGGCCAGGAGGGCTTCAGTTGCTCCTGGCTCTGCTGTGTGACGTCGGCAGGTTACAGAGCCTGTGCCCCTCCTCCTCTGCAGGGCTGCTGTGCGATGCTTAGCTCACGGTGGGGAGCACTGGGGAGCCACGGAGGGGGCTGTCGTCACAGGGTGGAGCTCACCCCCGGTGCTGCTCCGTGGCCCTCCAGCCCCTGAGCCTTGGAACCCAGCCACACACACCCATCGGTGTTTCCGGTACGTTCTGCTGAGTGCGGTGACAAAAATAATTTTGTAGATTAATTTCTACCCAGTTATAAATGACTGATGGGTTTAGAGCTCCATGGAGAAGAAATATTCTGAGAGAATTTTGTCATCCACATGCATCCTTAGTTGAAAACTGGGGTATTTGGGAGAGACACCCAGATCGCTCACCAGGGGGATGTTGGTTGAAAACCCAGCGCTGAGCTGGCTGTGGTGGTGCAGGGGTGTAATTTTCTCACTCTGGGAAACTGAGGCAGAAGGATTGCAAGTTGGAGCCCAGCCCAGACCACTAATTGACTTAGCGATACCCTGTCTCAAAATTTTCCAAAGCCTGAAGATGTAACTCCGTGGATAGGTTTGGGTTCAATCTCTAGTACCAAATCAAGAAAACAAAACAAAACAACAACAAAGACTTCTGGGGTGTGACAGGTGCTGCCTTCGGGGGGAACCTCACAGGATGAGTCACCACACAGGACCCTGCCAGCAGAAACTGAGGGAGCCCGAAGAGTCTCTGGTCATAAAGCTAGGGGTGTCCGCACCCTGGGGTGGGCAGTGGGCACAGAGTCCCTCAGAGGCCGTGAGCCAAGGCGGGGCTGCGTGTCCAGCTCACAAAGTGCCAAATGCAGCATCGTGTGGAAAAAGACGACAGAAACCACCTCGGCAGATGGAGCTGTGGCCCCCACTCCTCCCTGTCCCCTGTCTGCCCCCCAGGTAGCCAGATGCGTCCCCACCCCAGAGCAAGGGCCGCACCTGGGGAGCCAGCTTGGGGCTGTGTTCAGCCAGCTGTCCCTGTGGGCTCGGAAAGATAAGAACAGTGGGCTTTTTGTTCTTGTGTAATGTGGGAAACTGTGGGCCTCTGCTCCTAAAGGGGAGGTTGTATTTTCATTCAGAGAGCAAAGCTAAACATGTGAAAGATCACTTACTTTTGAGCTAGAGCCAATGGCAAACACAAAACAAAACTTTCATTCCTTGGGTACAGTATAAAAACTCACATTGAGCCTAGTCGCTTCGCAGCAAAAAGTGCCATAATTGTGAGACAAGTGAATCAGCCCTGCGCGGAGAGGTTCTGGCCAAGGCGTCTCACCAGGGGTCCCGTCACTTCTGTGACTGTGCCAGGGGGACGGTCAGCAGACTTGGTGGAAACCTCATTTTAGCCTTGGGTTGTGCGAGACTCTGAGTGGTTCCGCCAAGCTGGGGCATCTCGCCTGAGCTGACACATGTCGGTTTCGGGGCGTCACCCCCGGTGCTGCTGAGCCACGCTGGTCTCCCCGCTCCGCTCTCACCTGTTTCCAAGCTCATCCCACCGCTCACTGAGCGGGTGCAGAGGGTGGAAGGGAGGGAGCTGGTGGATTGGACAGGGAGCATCGCAATCCTAAGTGTGATGCAACAAAAGAAATTCAGAACTCCAGGAAAACATTGCTTTTTGTTGATGACTTCATTTCGTGTGTTAGCGAAAAGTCATTAACACATGAAAATATCTGCTAATGAGAAAGAGCTAGGTGCAAAACGGCATCTTAAGTTTAGCTCTCACTGTGAAAAGCATTTTGTAAATTGACTATCATTGAGGAGCACTTAAAGAACTTCTTAGGGAGGTATTTAAAAGTCCTAGATTTCAATTCAGATTATTTTATATCACAGCAAAATTTTATAACATGTCTAACACAAACAGGCTATAGATCTACCTCAGACGATTTTAAGTTTAGTTATAGCTTTTGTCTTCCGCAGTGCTGCAGGAGATGCAGACGTGCTGCTTAGGCGGTGGTCCCTGGGGTGCTTCGTCCTCCCCAGCTCAGCGGCTCTGGGAGTAACGGAGTGTGTGCGTCCTGACACTTCCTGTGCGTCTCTCATCTGATCTGCTTTCTGTGCAACTTCTTGCTTTCTTGAAGTCCTCGGAGATTTTTAAGTAAATTGTTTGAGAAGTGTAGCAAATGCCGTATTTAAAATCTCTCTCTTTTTTCACCAAATCTCTGAACAACTTCAGATGCACAAGATTCATCGTGATTCCGGAGACAGTTCTCAGACAGGTGAGGATGCTTCAACTTAACTCTAATGTGCAGAGGGGGCGTTTGTGGGTTCAACTCTACCAGTGGCTCTGAAAGGAGTTTAGCTTGACTTTGACCCAGGATCTGGATTGCCAAAATCTTCTATCAGAAGGTCAGAGGGCCAAAGAAAAAGCAGGAATCCCCAACATATTCTTATATCCATGACAACTTTATTTATTGAGTTCCTCCCCCATCTTCATTTCTCTTCTTGACTGGAGATAGGTGGAGCAGATAAACCCCAAAGAGAATGGCCCCCAAGTCTAGGGGAGTTGCTGGTTGGTTGGAATGGGGTGAGACTATGATGCTGGTTCAGCTTGTTGTGTCTTTTCAGGAGGCAGGGCCCTGAGTTCCCGTTCAGCTCCCCCTCACTCCTCTCAGAACTTGGGCAGGGCTCTCTGACCGTTGGGTTCCTTGTCCATAAATGAAGTTAGACATGATGACTTCAATATGTGGAAAGTCCAAGAATTATCTGACCATTAGAGAAAAGAAATCAGTCTACTACTCAAGATTTACTCTTCTCCATCTCGTAAGGATTGAAAACGGCCATTCTGTGCCCTGTTGGTGTCCAAAGTCAAAACCTGGGCTAATTATTTAGTCCTTCTCCTTGATTCTAGAATGACCCTACCTAACCTGCTCGGAGAGAGTTCACTCATGTTTTCTGGCCCTCACTGTCCTCGTTTACGGGATGAATTAACAGTGCTCACCTCCTCGTCACTGAGTGCTGAGGAAGGCAGTGGGTGTAACACCTAGCAGTAGCTGGTGTTCGCCAGTGCGAAAGCTCCCTTGACTTTTCCTGAAAACATTCCAGGTCAGAACGGCCCCGAGAGACGCGATGGCACTGCCCATCCAGGTACACATTCTCTCCCGCAGATATTTTACTTTCCTACGTACTTAGAATGAAGGTATTATTTTAACAACCTTATGCACTTCTGTGTACCGAAAAGTCTCGTGAGGCTTTCGAGCCCTCTGCAGCACCCAGCCTCGCCTGCCAGGCCGTGCGGAGCGTGAGCACGGACACGCCCACCGCCACTTGTTAGCGCTTTGACTTTGGGTTTCTGACATAACGCCCCCAAGTTTAGACTCCTTATCAGTAAAGTGTACACAGCACTTTGTAGCTTTCAGAGCTGTGGTAATTCTTAAATGAGGTGACTATTACACTGACAGTCTGTGGCGATAGGGAAAATGTAGCCCAGAGCGGGCTGCAGGCCAGGGGTGCCCGCAGTGGCCCCCGTCCCAGGCCGCAAGCTTTCTGCGCAGGCGCACCTCGCTGGCGTCAGTGTGGATAACCGGTATTCAAGGTAGGCGCTGGCAGTGGCCACCGTGGTGCAGACCCCTGCTGTGAGGACCGGCGATCTCGGGGGCTGAGCCTCTGGAGAAGGCGCAGTGCCGGGCCGGGCGCTGAGTGGAAGGGCGTGAGCAGGTACAGCCGCCACCTCCACGCTTCGTGAATCGCACAGGGCCTCAGGGCTGAGCTAGCGACGCAGCAGCGTGGTGCCTGCGCGTAGTAGGTGCCTGGACAGCGGGAGCTGTGTTTTTTATTGAGACATTATCCCCTTTTTTGACGCTACGTACAGCTATTTAAATCTCCTTGGACCAGGGATGTAGCCCAGCGGCACAGCACCTGCCGGTCAAGTGCAAGGCCCCGAGTTCAATTCCCGGTACGAAAACAAACAAACAAACCAGGATTGGGCAGGGGATTATAGCTCAGCAGCGTAAGTGCCTGCCTGGCAAGCGAGAGGTCCTGAGTTTGATTCCCAGTACAAAAAAAAAAGTCCTTTCTCCTTTTCGTGATTTAAAATTTTTAATTCATTCTACAGGTGTCTGTTAAGAATGAATAGTGAATTCTTTGATTTAAATGTCCTTGCTTTAGTGTTTATTGAAGAACTCCTCCAAAATTTCAGTCATTTCAACTGCTGTAAGTTCTCTTAGTTCCGAGATAAAATCAAGAAGAATAAGTATTCTCTATCTTTGAATAAATTCCACTGAATGATTTAGAATTCAGTCAGCCAGCCTGGATCACAGCCTTGAAACTAAGCTCTCTACTTTTAGTTTTATTTAAGACCTACATTTTGAAGAACTTTTGATTTTTTAAACATTCAAGACTAAAGTTAGATCTGGTTTATCATTTGTAGACAAGTGTTAGAAAATATATGTGATCATTAAGTCTCTGCATAGGCTAAAAACAAGTGTCTTATGAGAAACAAATCCATTTCTCAGTGTTTGAAAGCTACCAGAGGACCCTGGGGACCTCCCTTCAGTCACTGTTGTCTCTAGAGGTCTCAATAAAGAAATATGCTAACTCGTATCCAGGGGTAGGAGAATTAAGGCGACGTCTGGGAGGTGAGTATTAGGCCTGGGGTAGTATGTAGGTTGGTATGAAGACAAGGCTGCATGGCTGTGGTGTTCAGATTAATTCTATTATAGTTCTTCCTTTACTTTCTGCTGTGCAAATATAATTCAGGTTTAGTTATTGACTTAACCATTTTCTTGTTAAGTCAGACTTCTTAGGCTACTACCATGGTTTTAAAAAGTGCTCTGAACAGTGTCTAAGACAGTTTGAAGTGGAGGCGGCTAAGAGGGAAGCCGGAGCAGAGCACCCAGTGTGTGTGTGTAAGGTACGCACCGTATGCATGGGTGTGCTCAGTCTCAGCCCATGCCACGTGGGTGTGACCACGCTAGCTAAGTGGCACTCTGCGCACTGCCTGCTTCCCGGAGGGCAGCGCTGCCCTGAGGCCCTTGCTCAAGAGTTCCGCACCCGAGGCCGAGGCCCTGGGAACGCGTGTCCCAGAAGCCGCCTGCTGGCTCCGTGTGTGTGCCTTGGAGCTCACTGGTGCCGTGAGTTTCCGCAGTGTGAAGTTCAACGTCCGAAAGTACTTGTGCAGCGTTTTTAAATGCTCCCTTGTCCCTCCTCACAAAATAAGGACGAAGGTGAGAGCTTAGCCTTTGGAAATTGTTGGCGATAAGAAACTGCTCCCCTCTCTGGGCCCCGTTAGGGGAAACGCACCCTTAGGGGCCTGGAGACCATCTAGAGTCTGACTTTTCAGAGCGGCCCTGAACTCGTCTGAATGTTTCTCAGATGATGCAGAATATCTGTGGGTTTCGCTCATATTTGGTTACTGCAGATGTTCCCAGGAGGCTCCCCCACCCAGCTGACTGTGTTACTCATGCTACGCCGCGCCCCACGGAGGTGTGAGAACCACGCAGGGCGGCGTTTCCCGCCCACGAGTCCGTCCTGTGTCTCGATGATGCGAAGGGCAGGGGGCTTAGTACTTCTTAAAATTATTTTCTAGTGCTTAAAAAGTAACCTCGTTTTCTTGAAAGACTAAGGAAAAAGTGTGTAATATGTTGCCAACTAACCCCC
>RJWM01045980.1:0-12528 GCA_004363535.1 Dasyprocta punctata
TAGACTGCCAGTCTGGGGACAAGTGGCGCCCCGGGGTAAGCACGCGTCCCAGGAAACCTCCGTGGGCCTCTTCCCCGATGCCACTTCCGGGGCTGCTGTCCCGGGGCTCAGGGTGGCTGAGCAGACGCGTTCAGAAAAGCTGATCGGTGAGCTTCGTGAGGGACAGAGGGGCCCGCGGGGACCACAGGCCCGCAGGAGGCCGGCGCTGGACCGGGCACACGGAGGTGAGGGGCAGTGCGCTGGGTCCACCAGAGAGCGTGGGGGAGAACGTGAGCCTCCGTGTCCCCCATCGCCGCTCCGAGCCTTCTGAAGAGACCGGAGGCCGCTCTCCGAGGGCTGGAAGGGGAAACCCCGGGTCCTCAGGGGGTGTGGCGGCCAGACCGGAACCGCCAAGGTTAGAAGGCCGGAGCTCACCGCCTCCAGCGCGGCGTGTTACACAGCGGGGAGCTGTTTCTTCGCGGGTGAAAGCGACCGCGCGCTGGCAGCTCGGGCTGCGTTTGGTGGCCCACGGACTTGACGGTGCTGGCGCTGCCTTTCGTCCAGTAGGGCTGCTGGACCTCCAGCCAGCCCCCCTGCATTCCAGCCGAGCGGGAGAGGTAAAGGGGCCCGCAGACAGCGAGGCAATGTCTCAGGGCCGCCTGGGGCAGCGGCCTCACTCTTCCGCGTCTGTCCGAGGGGTTGGAACACACTCGTGTGGGCACCCAGCTACCGGGAGAGCCGTGCTGCCTGGGGACGTCGCCGAGCCTGACTGAGAGCAAGGAGAGCTCCGCCGATGGATCCCCTCAGGGAGCCTGCGCCCCCTGGCCCTTCCGTCTGTGTGTGAGTGTGTGTGTGCGCGCGCACGCCCGTGTGTGTTGGACATGTGTTGACTGACGAATAAAAATTTATAAGATTGCCATGGAAGGGGAACCTCTCTGCAGAGCTGACCCTCAGGTGGGTGTGAACTTCCCTGCCCCCCACCCAAGTAACTGGCAGGAGGGTGTGGGGGGTGGACGGTACCATTGCCCAAGGGCCCCGGATGATCACAGCTCACCCCACTTCTGGCTTCCCAAAGGCGCAGAGAAAGCAACAGAATATCTGGCCTTGGAAAGACCAGGGAGCGGTGCAGGACCCGGAGTCTTTTCTGCCACGGATCTTGAGAAAAGGCAAAGACGAGAGCCAGGCGTGGTGGTGCACGTCTGTGATCCCAGCACTCAGGAGGCTGAGGCAGGAGAATCTGCAAGTTCAAGGCCAGCCCCGGCTACACAGTGAGTTCAAGGCCAGCCTGAACTGCATAGCGAGAACCTGTCTCAAAAAAAAAAAAAAAAAAAAAAGTGAAAAGAAAAGAAAAAAGGAAGACAACAAAACGCAGCCGTGTGCGGACCGCAGCGATCCGTCGACCCTGGCAGTGCGCGGGCAGCTGCTGCTGTGTGTGGCTCTTTGGCTCCTAATTCCAATCAGCGACTGAGATAAAACAATCATAATGATAATAATGTCATAGGGCTGTGCTGTGCTCCCCACATGGCAAGAAATTCGTCCATAGATTGGAACCTCAGGGATAGTAAGGAATGACTTACTATCCTATGCCCGTGTGTGTCGGGTGTGAAGAGTCTCTCTCGCTTCTCTCCTTTGGGGTGCTGGGGTTGGGTACTGAGTGACAGGGAGAGACTTGTGAGACTCATCAGAGAACTGGCCTACCTCTTCCGCCTCTGTGGCCTTATCGTTGGTTCAAAAAGAGAAGCTAACGGGCAATAATGAAGTGGAAAATCTAAGTAGATGATGACTTGACAAAAAATAAAAAATACACCAAAAATTCACCACCAATCCTCTGGACACAGATAAATACTGTGTGAGATAAACTACTCCAGAGACCAGAAAAACAAGAAAACAAAAACAGAAAACCTTCTAGAATATTCTTCAGACTCATACAATCCTGCTACCCAAACCTGGTAAACACAGTATTAAGCCTATTAAAAATCTATAAAACTATAAATGTAAGCTACTAGTATTAAAAATTTGTCTAATGAAGAGGCAAAGTAATCTTTCCCTTTGAAAATGCATTTGTTTACCATTATTATTTTTTAATTGTTGATCTGCCCAGAACCTGTAATATATTCTGCAAACATTCAGGCTGAGCCCCTCCCCAGCTCCTGGAGCCTTTTCCGTATTGAATCCGAGTCCTTCCCCGCCTGTGTGCCTGGAAGTCCCCTGGCCACTCGCACGCTCTGGCCGCAGCTCGAGTGCTGGGCCTCACGGAGCCCGAGAGGCTGAGTTAGACAGATGGCCCTGGGGATTCTGACTCTGGCCACTCGAGCTGAGCACTGTAGGCCCCAGGGGGTTTTGCTACGTGGGCGCTGCCTCTGCGGAGCTTTTGCCCGCCCCTCCCAGAGTCGGAGTTCTCTGTCAACAACCGCTCAGGGGATACCGACCATGCCAGTCCCATCTGCAAATGAGAGTAAATAAAATCCGGGGTTAATGAGTAACCTCAACTTCATCAAAGGATGATCCGTGATGACTCAGCTGTCTTAAATCCCACGCCGGAAGGACGCGTTCACGGCAGGGAGGTCGCCTCACGGATCGACGTGCGCACTCCTTACTACTCTTGCACCAAGCGTCTCCTCCAGACGCTTTGCGGTTCCTCTGGGTCATTCGGAGCAGCTGGCTGCAGCCCTCGAAGGCCGAGCAGGCGGGAACCTGCTTCCGCTGGCGCTCACGCGTGGCGCTTGGCAGGAGGCCACGGGTCCTGGCGGCGTGGACCTCAGCAGGGCTTGGGGCGTCCCCCCCACGTGGCTGCTGATGCTTCCACGGTACGCGGCGGGGTCTAGCTCTGGATTCACGCTTGGTTGTTCCCTACGCGCAGGAGTGAGGGATGGACACCGGTCGGTCCCTAACAGAGGCGCTGAGACTTCCCCCGCAACCACGTGGTTCCGGACAGCGCCCATGGCCAGCCTCGAGGCTGTAGGGACGGATCCAGGCCTGCCTGCTCAGAGCCCCTCGGGAAAGGCCGGTTTTGGGGGCCAGCCCTCTGCCCTCCAGGGGCGCCCCAGTTGTGGTCCTCTTCTGCCCAGCTCAGGCGTCTGGGTGGGGCTGACCCACCAGGGAGACTAAAGACCTTCATGCCCACGTGCCTCAGCCAAGGGGACGAGCATGGCTCCTGGGTGCCGCGGGCAGGGCAGGCTGCGGGCTGCGTGGAGGACCCCCCTGCCTTCATCCGCATCCCTCCCAGCGGGGTCTCTGCAGGGCGTGGCCTGGAAGGGTGCATTCCTGCCCTGCGGCTCCTCTCGTCTCCCTCTGCTTCCTGGGCGCCGTGAGCAGCTCCCCTCCGCCAGGCCCTCCCTCCGGCCTCCTGCCTTGGAGCCGCTGACCACGCAAGAACCAAGACCTCCAAAACCACAAGCCGCACACAGGCCTCTCGTGCAAGTTTTGGGCGTGGGGTGCTGTGTCTCAGCCACAAGAAAAGTGACTAAGATACTAAGGAAAATCTTCGCCACAGCTTTACGGATGGAAGCGAATTCAACTTGTCATCACACCGAGCCCAGGGGACACCACTGGCCGTCCAAGCAGCAGCTTCTGCTGTCCCCTGGCTCTGCAGCCCAGGGCGTTGTGGGGACCCAGGGACACCCCAGGAGTAGGAGTGAGCCAGCGGCAGACGCAGCCCGCTGTGGGCGACTGGGCTCCCCGGAGTGGAGCCTTTCCTTTCCGTGCCCGGGGATTTCAGAGGCCCCAGGGCTGAAGAAGAGGAGGAGCCGCCTGGCACGGATGTGGGGCGCTCTCTCAGAGGCCCCTGGACGGCACCTTCGGGAGAGAAAGTAGTGCTGAGTGAGTCGTCACTCGCCTGATGGTCCACCCGTGGTCACTCAGGGAATTACAGCGAGTCACGGGCGTGGGTCCCCGAACACCTTCCTCGGATCTGCGGCTGGCCGGCTGGAGCCTCAAGTGCAGCCACAACCTGGCTCACCTCGTGGGACCCGGCCCCAGCCGGCCCTGTCCCCTCTAGGAGGTGGCCGCGTGAGCAGATGCGACTCTGCCCACTTCCTGCAGGCCTCAGGAATTGGCGAGCCGTGGCCAGGGCCATGGGGAGCCCAGGAGCGGCTGGGGGACTTCCCGCGGCGTCCGGAAGGGCTTGCCCTCTCTGCCGCCGTTTGGTGCCAGGCTCAAGCCGGGGTCCTGTGCATGTGGAGCCCCAGGCGCCAAGCTGGGAACCTGGGGACGCTGGGGCTCTTCTGCCACCCGTGTTGCCCTGAGCCTGGGGAGCGATGACCCCAGGAATCAGTGAGAAACCCGGGGACAGCAGCTGTGGTCTCGGTGGCCACAGAGGGGCCTGCCTCTCCGCCATCCGTTCTCAGGCTCCCCACGGCCTGGGGGTGGAAGTGAGGTGGCCACCACTCCCATACCTTTCCGGTCGCCAGTCTCTGGGGCCTCGACGCCCCCACACAGGCTGTTATCAGCCTGACCGGACCCCTCCCTGTGTGTCTGAAAGGGGTGGTGGCGCGGGGTCCACTGCCCCCGTCACCAGCAAAGTGGCTACTGGCCGTCACTGCCTGGAGTGGGCCACGCATCACCCCCCGCCCTGCCCTTCCGCAGGGACGCAGCTGGGCTGGCACAGCAGTTGGGCTCAGGACGGGGACCGACACCTTTGCAGGAGACCTCATGGCCAGGCACCCTGAGCCAATGCCCAGGGACTGTGGCGAGTGACCAGGAACACCTGACCCTGTGCAGTGCCCATCCCTCAGGCTGACTGTCCAGCATGGGCGTCTGGGCTGGGACCTCTGCCTTTCTGGGGGACACATTTCTTCTCTGTCCCAGCTCCTGGATGCCACCGAGTGTCCCTTCCTGGCCCAAGGCCAGCAGCGTCCTCGTGCGCCCTCACCCCATGGCCCTGCAGCTGCCCTCTCCGTCTCTGTCCCCAGGATTGCCGTGGGCGCACGGCAGTGCAGTGCCTTCCTTCACCCCAGCAGCAGCCTGGAGCCCTTTGCCATGCACCCCCACATTCATGGCTCTGTGTGTCCTGGTGTGGACACCCATGGCGACTCCTGGCTTGTGCCGCCCCCAGCAGAGATGCCTAGTGACACAATGTGGGGAGGGAACAGAGGCCTTGTCGTTAAAGACGAGCTCACAGACGAGCTGATGGCTTCCTCCTCCCAGTCACATGCAGTAAACCGGTGTGTTGCTCTGTGGTGAGAGAGCCTGGGGGCTCAGAGCTGACCCCCGGCTTCCGCAGACCTGGTGGGCGCCGGCATCCGCTCAGGGAAGGCTCGGCTCGGCCTGGAGTCCCCCTTTCCCGGCCTCCATGGGAAGGTGACCTTGGCAGCCGGGAGGGACTGACAGGTGTGGTCGGGGCCCCTGAGATGAGGTCACCACCCAAGCTGTCCCGCGGTGTCGTTCCTGGCTCCCTGCCCAGCAGCGACAGGGCACGTATGTCCTCGGGGCCTCCACAGCCAGTTCTGGATCTCAGCTCATCTGCTCCCAGGGAGATGGCAGACTTCTTGGTGGACCCAGCTCCTCTAGGGGGAGCGAGCACACCTGGGAGTCTGCCGAGGGGACAGGGACCTGGGGTCGGGGTGGTTGGAAGCACCATCTAGCAAGTGCTAGAGCGATCATGAGGCGGGCGGTGGAGCCAGCGCGTGCCAACAGTGCAGGTGTGCTAAGGTCACCATGGCAACAGCCTGGGGATCGAGGCTGCCGGTGACAGGGGAGGACCGGGGGGTCACTGTGCACTGAACCCTCCCAGCACAGGGCCACACCTGTCTCAAAATAAAAAATAGAGAAAGGGCTGGGTACAAAGGCCCTGGGGTCAGTCCCTAGTCTCACACACACACACACACACACACACACGCACGCACGCACACACACACACAATCCCCCACATCCTTCACCTCAAACACACACACGGTGACTGAACGTGCGATTTCCTCGCACAGAGGGAACAGAACCTGTGTCCCTCTGCTCCCTGTTTCCTAGTCCCCCAACCCTGGAGATGTCACCTGGAAGTGGGCTGTGTGGTCCCGGCAGCACCATGGGGTCTGCCCTGAGGCCCAGTGGGCGCCAAGGGCTTGGGCTGGGGTGTGCCGCCCTTCCTCTCTGCCCACAATGGGCCCCTGAAGGGTGAGGGGCTCGGTCATTTCCATCCCCAGACCTGGGCCGGACCAAGGCACACGCCTTATTGTTACGATTTTCTGGAGTAATAGAGAAGCAGAATAAAAGAGAAAGTGGCCATTTACTGAGGACTCGGAGAGGAGCTCACAACCCATGGGTTTGACTTTCTCCTCTGACCAGATACAGAGAGGCAGAGGGTTCTATGGCCTCTGATTGGAAGTGGCACATGGGGTGGGTATTGATGACATGCGAGAAACTGATGGGAATTTTCTTCGAGGGCAAATGGGAAAGGAAGTTGCAGTTTGGACTGAAGGGGAAGAAGGAGGAAGTGGCCGTCAGGGCAAGAGTTCCCGCTGTGGCCTTCCGCGATGTTAGACCATCGCCATAATTGTACAGTAGTTTATACTAGGGCCAGAACCTTTCATTCCCATCTTTGTATTGTTCGGAAAAGGCAAAGACTCTCTGACCACTTCCTGCTGGACTGGGGCGCTGTGTTGGGGTTCTCGGGGGGGTTGACAGGTTGATGTTGATGCCCATGTAGAAGCTGGTACCAGGTGTTTTAGCCAGGACAAGGAGTGTATCGTTGGTGAACATTTGCATCCCAGATTGGAGAAATAGAAAGACAAGGTGCTATGAGGAGGAGGCCACTATCATAATTAAAGGACCCAGGAGAAGTAGAAGGAAAGGCGCCCGTGATCCGAATGTGTTGTTCCATCAGGGCCATGGTGAGGAAGAATCTGAAAAATGGGCTCGGAGTTGGGAGGGGTGAAGTTACAGGAGGCCATTGCTCCCCATCTGAAAGGGTAACAGTAACAGTGTAGGTAGGACTTGTCCTTGGTTCAAGGGTTGAGCTGGAGAGAAGGGAAGCACTAGAAATGTAAGGCCTAACAGTTGAATCATGTTTGGGAAATTAGAGACTAGGGGTGGGGAGGGCCGTGACTGTATCACTATAAGTGAGATGAGAGCCCAGACCAGAGGGGTCTCATGTTTAACTAAACAGCTGAGGGTGGAGAGAACTAAGATAGTTGTTGGGCAGAACAGTGTGACAGCAATCTTATGTATAATGTGGGAGTCTTTAGGGAAGACTGTCCAGAATCCTATAGTGAAAAAGAAAAACTCATAGAATGTAAGGGATCAGGAACCAATAGGATAACAAAACATGACTTAGTCTGACAGTTGTGGCTGTGTGGCCTTGGTGAGATGGAGATGGGTGGGGGATAGATGTGGTGACCACTCAGAGTGTTGAGAGTCAGGGGAGTTAGGGTTAGGAGGGCACTGCTTAGCCTGAGTGAGGTGGAACCAGGATGGCAGTCCAGCGACCTTGACCACCGTTGGAGTTGTGAGGGTGACCAGGTAGGGACCACTCCAATTTGGTTGCAGTCCTGAGACCTCCAGTGAGACTTGGGGCTCTGAGAAGGATATCTTAATGGGGGCTATGGGCCCCAATCCCTGTTAATCTTCAGCTGCAAGCCCAAGTAGATCAGCCAGCCATGAATCTGGTGGTGACAAGCTCTCCTGTTAGGGCAAGGAATTGGAGGATGGCTTACCCCACTCCCTGGCAGCTAGGACAGTCACTCTTCCGATGGCTCTTGAGGTTAGAAGGGGCGGGGCCCAGAGGAACTCACAGGTTGGGGTGCTCTCTGCCCAGTTCCTTCCTTGCTGCACTTGAAGCACGGTCTGGGAGGGGCTCGGGCAGCTCCGCCTTGCTTCGGTTTACCTCCCTTAGGAGCTCCAAGTGCCACTGCTAAAGATCAGAACGATATTTAGCAAGTTTTTTTGTGCTTTTTTTTCTCCTTTTGCATTTTATCTCTATTGTTGAAAACACGAAAAGCTGTATGAATAAGGTCTCCCTGTGGGGTTCGAGGGCCAAGTTTAGCCTTTTGTAGTTTTGCCCGAATGTTAGGAGCAGACTGAAAAACAAAGTAAGAGTTAATAACAATTGTCCCTTCATGAGAGTCTGGGTTTACATTAGTAAACTTAATTAGGGTGTCCCTAAGACATGTTAGGAACATAGCAGGGTTTTTTATGTCTTGGGTCTTTAGTTGTTGAACTAAAGAAGAAAAGATTGATAGCATTACAGTGCAGTAGAGGCAGTAAACTTAACATATCAAATATCAAGAATGTTAAAACATTAAATGGAACTGCTATTTTTTGTTAAGTGTGGGTGTTTTAACATTTGAGATGACATTTTGTAACACAACCAAATTTGCATTTTTATCTAATATTTAAGAAGCTTTTATACATTACATAAGTTTTTGTTTAAAAGTTATTATAATTAACTGGTGATGCCATGTTGGTTTGACTTGAATTTCCTGACTGGAGCACAAGAAAAATGCCTATGTCTGGATCTGAAAGAAGATGTTCATCATCATAAACAATACTAATTTTATACTTGAAGTCATGAATATATGATAAGATCAGCAATAATGAATTGTCTTAGCCATATGAAACCTTTGTATTAGCATTAAGATTCTTAATATATTTTTATAACTTTGGTTGGGATGTCTCCCATAAGGCTATGGAGATTACTGGGGACTCCAATTAATGTATAAGAACTGGCTAATGTTATTAGGTGGCCGCTTTCTTATCCATTAACTGAAGTCCTGTCCAACAATCTCTCTCTACCCCAAGGGATTTTGTTTAACCTATTTTAGCATCATTTTGACCAGCTGGCAACCCAGGTGGAAGCATGCTTTTTAAATCTATAACCCAAATAAACCTTGATTAAATGATCTGAAAATGCAAAAGAAAAAGGAGAAGAGAAAAGATTGTTGAGCTCAAATAAAAAGGAACAGCTTTTCATGGATATGACATACAAAGAAACATACACAGATGATCTGTACAGATTGCACATAGAAACATGTAGAGTTTAACAGACAAATATCTTACACAATCAGAGTGCACTCAAATATATTTTGCCAATTTTACAATTTACACATGTAAGTATAAATAGACTAGTGAGAACCTTTTTGTAGGTCAATTAACAGAGATCTCTTGAAATAAGAATAACAAACCCAGGGTCATTTTTAGTAGTATTTGATGTCTATGATCTGCTTTCTCTTGAGCTTCTTGTCATAGCTGAACCCACTCTTGTGAGCTGGGGATGATGGTCAGAATCACATAAACATCCTTGAAATGTAAATCATAACAATTAGTTATAAATTTAAACTCTCTAATATAATTTTGTTGGTCAACAGAAAAGGAACCTAATTTATGGTTAATCTGAGATAGGTCGGCAAGGGAAAAGGGACCATGAATATGAACTAGTCCTTCAGCTGAGGCTGAGAAGGCTGTGGAGTGGGAGGTGTAGATGGCCACTGAGCATTGTCTGTGGGCAATTACAGGGCGATTGACCACAAAATGGCCGCTTATCACCATGTGACAGGGAAGCACAAGATGGTGACTGGTTACCATGTGACCCGCAACAAGATGGCTGCTGCTGCTCACATGATGAGGTACTGCAAGATGGTGGCCATTTACCCCGTGATCTGTCACAAGATGGCGGTGGACTGTCACACGGTGGAGGACTGCAAGATAGTGGCTGTCCTCCATGTGAGCTGCAGCAAGATGGCTGCTGAGGACCATGTGGCATGGGACCGCAAGATGGTGGCTGAATACCATGTAGTCTGCTAGGTGGCTGAAACACGCAAGACTGAGTGTGGTGAGCTGGCGGGGAGAACGGTGATGCAGGAGTAGAGGGGGCAGAAGAGTGGGGCAGTCTGACGGGACAGACGGCTCAGGTTGAGGGGACTGAGGAATCTGAGGTCGGGCAGAGGAAGTAAAGGAAGAGTGAGAGTCTGCTGGAGGTGAGGAAAGGGGGGAGGATGAGGCAGGGGGCTTAGGAACCTCTAGCTGAGAAGGCCAAGGGGTTTGGACTTGGGGATGTGGGGGAGGGCAGTAAGGACAGGAGGTGGAATCATCTGAGGGGTCTGATGGTGCTGTAGTCAGGGGTTACATGGAGAACAACTGCTACAGGACACAGAGTTTGTAATACTGTTTTATAACAGTCACCCAAAGTTAAACACAAGAAAGTGCAGGAGAATCTGTCCACAACACTAAGACCCAGGATAGCCGAGGGCCTGGATCCCACAGCAATGTCATGCAAGAGTCCCATTAGAGACCCAAAACACATGACAATGCCTCCCACAGTACCAACTGGGAATCTAAGAGCCCACAATAAGGGCTCATGCCAGTCTATTTACGGTTCTGTGCTGGGAAGGCCACAGGTCAGCGGTGGAGCTAGAAAGTCTATGCCAGCAGGGTGAAGGAGCCGTGCAGTGGGTTGAGGGTTCTACATGGGAGCCGAGAAGTCACGCTCAAAAGAAGAAGCAGGGCTGCCCTGAAGAGCACCACAGCCATCCCCAACGGCGACGAGGTCCTGCGCTCCTCCGACGATGGAGAACAGTTGAGCACAGGTCAGGAAACCCAGCGTGACCAGCTTCTCCAGCACACAGCCTCCCCTCCGGAGCCAGGAAGCGATGCACCGTGTGAGGAGCAGAGCTCCCGCAATGTGAACCACAGCCACTCTCACTGACGAGGTCCCGAGCTCCTCCGACGATAATGGCCGAGTCCATATTGGCGAAGCCAGCATGACAAGCACCTCCAGGAGAACCAGCGGCTCCAACAGCAACTTTTGGAAGAACCCACAATGCCTCCTTCTTCTTCTCCACGTCCCTATTTATGCTGGCAACTTCCTTCAGGTGGAGCATCTTTACTCAACACCAGCAGAAGCTGGTGCTAAGTTGACCACCAGTTTGTAATCCATAACAGATGGGGAGGAAAGGAGGGGTCCTGGTAGAGCAGAGTGAGCCAGAAGTACCTGGGCTGCCATGGGCGACTGAGAGAGAGCAGAACGCGTCCTCAGAGTGAGAGAGGCCTGGACATAAGGGGTTTCTACCAACTGGCCACCACTGTGGCGCAAGTTACATAAACCTTGGAGGATAGAGGGGTCAAGCGTCCCCCCTTTAGGCCATGGGCTGCTGTTAGGTCGGCCAAGCCACCTGGCAGTAAAAGAGCAATTTTTTGGTTTTTATAGCCTTCTTTAGGCCAACAGCACCAAGGTTATTAACCGGGCACCCTAGAGGTGTGTTTTTTGGGGGACAGCAAACGGTATTCCCCATAGTGACCGAATTAGAGGCGAGCCAAGAGAACAACTTTGCCTTGGGACAAGAGCGCTTTAGCCCTGCTCAAGGGCTTGAGAGCTGTCCTGGGCCCCACTTATCAAAAGAGGCCGTCACGTGTCCCGAAAGTGTGACATGGAAGGTCCCACCACCCGTTCTCATCGGTTGTCACTGAGAGTGCGGGGTGGGGTCCTAGAGGACAAGAGGGTAATGGCTGTGCCTCGGGCTTCCTGCCCCAGGAACGTGAGAATTGCTGTCCTTGCCCAGGGACGTCAATGGGTTCTCTGACGTAAGCTTACGGATTTCTAAGGCTGAGAACAGCTCTGCCTCAGTTGTCCAAGGAACCTGAGAGCTGTTATCCACTGAGAAATCGAGATAGAAAACCCCAGACGGAAGGGCGGCTCACCTGTGACAATGAGGTGGGTTGTGTCGGATGCAGGCTGGCGGCGGCACATAAGCAGGTCCCAGGGGAAGGCAGAGTAACTCGTTAGGCTGGGGAGCTCCAGACCAGGTGATCCCAGGAGCTCGCAAACACTGCCAATCCGAGTGGCAAGACACCGACATGTTAGGGTTTTCTGGTGCAATAGAGAAGCAGAATAAAAGAGAAAGTGGAAGTGGCCTTTTTACCGAGGACTCGGAGAGAAGCCCATGACCCATGGGGGTTTGGCTTTCTCCTCCGACCGTATACAGAGAGGCAGAGGGTTATACGACCTCTGGTCGGAAGGAGAGAGTGGCCGTCAGGGTCCGCGTTCCCTCTTCAGCCTTCCGCCACGTTAGACCACCGCCATAATTGTATGGTAATTGATACTAGGGTGAAGACCTTTTCCTTATCAAGACTGCAGAAGGCTGGAATGAGCTATGAGGTGCGGGTGAGGGTGTGGGCGGGGGCGGGCAGAGACGGGGATCCCCAGATCCTGATGGCGGCAAGGACAAAAACCAGAGGGAAGCGGGTGAGGGCAGGGAAGCCCTGGGAGGCCGTCCGCCGGGCGGGTCTGCCCCAGCATGGTCCCTGGGTGGCGGGGGGCTGCACGGTGTGGCGCGGGCTCCGTGGTGAGGATGCGCACGGGGCTCCTGGCCCTCGGCTCCCCACAGGTGTCCCCTGGGGATCGTGCGTTTTTCAGATTCCTGAACAATGGTTTTCTGACACGAAGTCGGTCATGTGCAGTGCACGTGGGTTCTCAGGTCACCTGCACTGGGGGCACCCATGTCCCCTCGGGTCCCCCTCTTCTCGCTCCTAAACCCACGACTCACTGCCACCACTGCCCTGCACTCTGCTTCCGGAAGTTGTCATGGAGCAGTTTCTTGGGACCTTGGAACAAACTGACTGGTTTGG
>RJWM01045981.1:0-12489 GCA_004363535.1 Dasyprocta punctata
ACTTTGTGAGTTCCCAACTTTATTCCACATCCATGGCCTCTGCCCTGGGAAAGCCACGGAAAGTGGGGCGTGGGCCTCTCCCCACATCCTCTCCCTCCGCGGTCGCTGGCTAAGCTGTTTTCCTTTCATACTGCTGTGGTTTAGGGCATTTACGCTCTGTCTGTGGCCACCAGCCCCACAGCTGCTCGGCCTCAGTTTGGTATTTAAATGAATGGGATGTTTACCACCGACGCCTGCACTTCGTAGCTTCTCCAGCCCTTGAGTCAGAATGCTGCTGGATCTTCTGTGGGGACCACAGCTCACGAGCAACTCTGTGCCCACAGGTGCCCCCACAGTGCTGCCTTCTCCACGTCTGTGCCGGTGGGTGCTGGGTGTCCCCGAAGGGCCACGTGGGGGCAAGGCTTGGTCCCCAGAGTGGCGGCACTGGGGGGCAGAGCCTGTAGGAGATGGGGCCTCAAGAGAAGTATTTCGGTCAAGCCCTCAGAAGGGACTGGGGGACACAGGTCTCTTTCCCTTCCTGTGCTCTCCCTTTTGCTTCCTGGTTCATGAGGCCAGCAGCCTTCTAGGCCACGCACTCCCCACGGTGCCATCCAGAGCCCCCGCCACAGGCCCAAGGCAGATCTGCTTGATCTTAGGCTGGAACTTTCGGAGCTGTGAGCCACAGTGCGTTTTCCCCTGTATAATGGATTTTGTCATTATTTTCAGTCTTTTTCATCTCGGGTTGGCGCCTAAGTGTAGTTTTTACTTAGGAGGTATTTTGCTTTGGTTTGTTGTTTTTTCAGGGATATAGCTGGGCGGGAGGCGAGAGTGAGGCGGAGCTGATAGCAGATTCCCTTGCATTTCTTGTCTCAGAATTCCTGGGGGCATGTCTCACTGCTTTTTCTTTTTCTTTTTCTTTTTTCTTTTTCTTTTTTTTTTTTTTTTTTTTTTTTTTTTTTTTTTTTTTTTTTTTTTTTTTTTTTTTTTTTTTTTTTTTTTTTTTTTTTTTTTTTTTGAGGCAGGGCCTAACTATGCGGTTCAGGCTGGCCTTGAACTCACTATATAGCCCAGGCTGGCCTCAAACTCATGGAGATACTCCTGCCTCAGCGTCCTGAGTGCTGGGGTTACAGGTGTGTGTCACCACACCCACATTTTTTGATTTTTATGGGTTACTGTGATGTGAAACTGACTCACGCAGTGACTGCTCCACACACGAAAGACAACCAGACTGGCCATCAAGTCTGAGGATATAGTTGGTGTCTTCAGAATCGTATTGCCAGCCTATCTTTTGTCACGCTCAGCTAAAGAGAAGTTGGAGGTTGATTTGATTCTTTTCTTTAGGGTATTTCCAAATTTTACGGTCTGAATATTCTCCATCACAATTCCATGACATATTAAATATATGTGTGTGTGTGTGTATATATATATATATATATATATGATATATATTATATATGTGAGGTATTTTTTAATTCAGAAAAATTTTCTTCTGTAATGTCTTTGAGTATGTTTCTATCTTGGTCTGTTCTTTTCTTCAGGAACGCTCAGTATGCATCCATAAATCTCCTTTGTGTTTCATAAGTATGCCGTCTCACTATTTTGTTTCATTGTCTTTGTTATCCCGCTTCTATTTACTTATTACCTCTACTCATCGTATTCCAGATTTTGTTCTCAATAATGGAATACAGTGAACACCTTCCCGATGCTGCTTCCTTTGGTATAATGGATTTTATCATTATTTTCAAACTTTTTCATCCTTGGTTGGAACCTGCATGTTTGTAGTTTTTAGCCCCATGAAATGACTTTGTTCTGTTATTTTATCAGGGATATAGCTGGGTGGGAGAGGAGAGTGATGTGGAGCCAGTAGCAGATTCCCCTTGAGCTTCTCATTTCAGAATTCTAAATCCGCCCTGCCCCGGGGAATGTCACCTGCCTTCCCAAGCGTTCCCCCGCATGAAGCTGAGGCCCAGGCCGCAAGTCCTCGCCTCGGCCACCTAACATTCACGGATCCGATCGCTGCTCCTCCCTCCACCGTGCTCTCGGACGTTCACTGGGCTCGGGCTGGAGATGGACCAGCTCCACACGGACAGCGTCCTCCACCCCGACCCCTGCCCTCTGCCTTGGGGAAATGAGTCTGAGGAGGGCAGCGGGGAGTCCAAGGCCCGTCCGCATCTCTACCCCTTCTCTCCCCTATGGGATTATCTCTGGGATATTTTCTCTTAGTTTCAAGGGACTCTGGCAACGTACATGACTTCTCTTACTATTCTTCTCCGGTGAAGTCCTAGCTCCGTTGAACATGGCAAGTGTGGGTGTTAGCCCTAAGGTAACATTAGCTTCCGTAACAAACAACGTGCTCTAAATGTCCCCAGTCTACCCGATACAAGTTCCCATCTGCCTCGTGTAACTGCCGAAGGCAGATGTTTCTGGTCATAAGGTGCCTTGACATTTCTGTTCTGCTGGGTCTTGGAGTTCGGTGAATCCAGCCAGGGAAGGGGAGGGGAGAGAGAGAGGGAGAGAGGAGAAATCCTCACCTCCCGGTCATGGTGGCCCAGCGGGCACACAGGTCACACCTGACCCCATTCCGGCTGTGAGACCGGTCACAGGGCAGCTCCGTGGAGCCCAAGGAGGAGGGTGTGGCCCTGCTATCCCTACCCCCACTGTACTGCGGAAAGGTCGGGTGACCCCGCGAGCCCCTCATCCTCTCAGCCCCATACCTCTTCCCGAAGCTCACAGAAGGTGGGATTTTCTTCACCCTTTGCACCCTTTCTGTGGTTTTCAGTGGGCTTTGTAGAAGGGAGTTTAATAAGCGTCTTTTAACTCTGTCTCTCAGCTTCTCTGTGACTTTCCTCTAAACGAGAACCTGACTTCAGTGCTGGCATCCAGTGCCCAGCACAGTGGCCGGTGGAATGGACGCTCCGTGTCCCTCTCCAGAGCGACAGTGGGACGAAGCCCTGCCGGAGGGAGGGGGGCCGCGCTCCCGCCTCCCTTGCTCGCTGCCTCCCTCCCTGCCTCCCTGCCCCCCCATCCTGTGGGAAGCTAAGCGGAGGGCCGGTCTGCGCTGCTGGGTCTTTCTCCACTTGCCCTTTCTGTCTCGGTCTGGCTGCAGCCTTTCCCCTCCTTTCTCCCTGCCCTGACTCCTCCCAGGAATGAAATCTGGGCAAGCTTGGTGGGGGCTTGGGGGCTCCTGCTGCCAAACCAGCGCTGAACACTACGCCTCCCTGCAGCTTGGCCAGGGGTGCCAAGCCTGGGAAAAGCAAATCTGTCTGTCTGGGGGAGCACAATCACCGTGAGGACACCACAGGCCCCGCGCTCCAGTGGGGGCCAACAGTCATGCACATTCAGTAGGGCAGGGCGTGGACCCAGCAAAGACCCTTCCTGCCTTAACTGCCTGACCCACGTGGCGATGGTACTCAAATCCACTGTGGCAGTCACAGAGGAGCACAGGGTGGCCAGGCGTGTGGCCAGCAGGATCTCACAGACACGGGCTTGTGTCCTGCTCCGCCAGTTGCCGACAGGGGACTTTACACACATTCGTAAAGAAAGTGGAGTTTCTGTTTCTTCACCTATAATAACACTGAGACAGCATCTACCCTGCTGGGTGTTAAGAGGCTGAAGTTCAGTCTTGGCACACAGTAGACATTCAGTACTTACTGAATGAGCAAATGCCAAGTATACTTAGTTTTTAAGACAGAACCTGAAACATTCTAAGCACTCAATATAGGGTTGGTTGTGTTAGTAATATGACTAATTACTAATGACTATATTAGTAATGGTTTATTGCAGTAACAAAGTCCCCAAAGCATTGTGTCTTAAAACAAAGAAGGTTTTTTTTTCACGCACGCTCCATGTTCACTGAAGCACAGCTGGGGACCCTGCCCCGAGACACCTGGCCAGGGGAACAGCCATCACCTGGAGTGCTCTCAGTCATTGCCCATTAAAAAGTAAAAAGCCCACTCTCTGCGGCTGAGTTTGGTTATCTGACTTGGCCTGGCTGAAGCGATGCGGACAGATTTGCAGCAAGCGGCGACATGAACCAGCATTTCTGTCTGACCGAGTGGACCCCAGCTCAGTTGGAGGACGTGCCGGCTCCAGCCGACACTCCACAGCCCGCACATGGCTGTCCAAAATCAGGTGACACCTCGCCACACCCAGACGTGTGCAAGACCAGTTTAGATCAGAAGGGCCTCTTGGCCAACCCCAGATTTACGAGCAATAAACACTTGCTGCTGCATGCAGAGGCTTGGTTGTTACACACCATGACTGTGGCAGTAGACGACTGATACAGTGTGGCTTGGCCTCAAGATCTCCAATACCTTGGAGTCTGCACCTGTGCACGCTTCTTAGGAAAAAATACACAGAGCAGATTTTACTGAAGACCTCAAGAAGAAGCCTGAGGGGTTGAACAGCACGTAAATTCATGAATTTCCCTTCACCAGGGCTTTCCCCCTGTATCTACAGCTGGGATCGTAACCGGGCTTCCCCTGCACTCTGACTTCTCCCAGTGCGGTTTGGCCAGTGTGCATTCGCTGTTTTGCTCCTCCCCAAAATTTCAGCCATTACTCCGCAGGGCACGTCAGCCAGTGCCAGCTGTTCCCAACCCCAGGACTCAGACAGTCCTCCCACCTGTGGAACCTTCCCCAGCAGCCGTTATTTCTGAAGCCTCCATTCTACCCTTGGAGGGCGGCCGGGCACTGGCCTTGGGGTGGAAACATTCACCCCATCTGTAGTGGAGGAAGACTGGGAGGTCAGCCTTCTGCAAACACCCAGTGAAAGTGGACGCCGTGCTCCAGCGTGGCGAGGTGACTACCGTCTCCCTCTTATCTGCACAAGGTCATCTAGGCTTGAGGTCAGGAGGGCAGGAAGAGGGTGACTGGCATTTCCTCTGGGCCAGACACCCATCCCTGGTACTGGGCACCCTGAGACTTGGCCTGGCTCCGAGCTCAGCTTGGCCCAGGGTCTCTGTGGCTCTGTGGCGCTTGGCTGGGTGCACAGCCAGCGCAGGCCCAGAGAGGCTGTGGGACGACACCCAGCGCAGCAGAGTCCCACGGCAGGCCGCTGGTCTGGGGGACTCAGCCTGCTGGGGAGCGGGTGTGGACCACTCTGGGCGTGTGGGCTGAGGCAGGTTCCGTCAACCGGAGCGCCACACTGGCTGCTGGGCTCTCGGAGCCAGGGCAATTGCCAGTGGCAGGGAGAGCTGGCATCGCACCCTCGCCTTAATCCGCTCTGCGCAGGAATGCTCCTGGCGGACACAGCGGGCTGCGGACGGCGGGCAGCGCCAAAGGGAGGGGCGGTGCCGAGCGCTTTGATGGGATTGAGGGTGACATGTGCTGGGAGGGGCTGGGCAGACGCCGCGCAGACCCTTCTTCCACCTTGGCCGGACCCTATTTCTTCATCTTTAGAAGACAAGGCCAGATGTACATGATTCGTTCCAAGATAAAGCTGTTTCTGCTGTGAGGTCCAAGCCGGGGTTTTTATTTTCACCTGCGAGATCTCTCCCGGTTCTGTCCCTGGGGACACCAGGCCCATGCACCCCACCCTCCGATGCTAGGGGAGCGGGGCTCGCAGAGCACCCGGCCCAACACACAGGACCGCACTGAGTGACATACACAGAGGGCACTTCAAGGTCAGCTGGCTCAGTCTTCTCAGCTTTAGATGCAGAAAAGGGACCGCAGAAGGGAAGTGATTTATTGATATTGTACCATGACTCTCAGGCCCAGAACTTGGGCTCTGATTCCAGATAAAAGCTTGTGCCAACAACTGAAATTTTCTGCCCGAGATTTCACATAAGGTCTCTGGGTTCCAAGGCTTCCAAATGTTCCATCTTTTAAAACAGATTTCACTCTTCTCTTCTTTGGGCAATGCTTACGTTTAGCTCAGGGACCGATCGAGAGGCGGTGAGAGCCTTAGGATCACGTGAAATCTGTGAAATTCCAGAGGCTTGGATCTCTTGGGAATCCTGGAGATTTCTCCCCAGCAGCCCAAGCCTTGGACAGCAGCCCCTGGAAGGGAGACAGATGGGCCCCCGGCCTTGCTGGTCCCGGTCCAGCTCAGGGTAGGACCTCGGGGTTGACATGACACAGCCTATTGTGGAAAGGAGGGTCGTGACTTTCTGCCGATGACTAACATGCTAATGTGGAAAGTCTGCCTCGGGTCAGAAAAACAAACCAGGATGACACTTAAGACACCCAGAGGGCAAGGGGATGCAGGGAAACATGAAAGGAAGCCCTCCGCGGTCCGCCTCCAGGTCACTGGTGCGCAGGAAGCAGCTACCATATACCAGGCCATGCACCAAGTAGTGAGGGGTCAGCAAGGAAAGCCTGCCACGCCTGCCAGGTCCTCAGAATACAGAGCATAAGGGATTAGACGAACACTTAAGAAGTGTGACTGAAGGACACGTCAGTACTGAAATTATTAGAGAATGCATGACAGTAACAGAGCACCACCATTAATCCCCCTTCACTCGGAGCACACTCATCGCGTCAGTCTCGCCACGTTCTGCGGCAGCTCTGGAGTCCTCTCTCCTGAGGGTCTTCGGCTAGGCTGTCCGGGCTGCCTCGATGCCCTGAATTGATTCACAGCGTCCCTCTCATGGTCACTTTGACCCTGGGGAAGAGCCAGAAGTCACGTGGTACCAGGTCCCGTGAGTATGGTGGTGAGGACCGGGGTTAGGTTTTCAGAGCTGCCTTTTTGTGGATGGCACCATATTTTTGATCACCATAGTTTGATTTCCACGCTCGTGGAAAAGGACTTCCAGAGCTGCTTCGGACAGCAGCGAAGACAGTGAGGTGGGTGTGTCTGAAGCAAGGGGCGTGTCTTGAGGGGCGTTGATGGCAATGCGCCTTTCACGGGAATGCACTTTTGTTTTTTCCTTTTTGGTACCAGGGATCGAACTCACAACCTCATGCCTGCCAGGCAGGCGCTGGGAATGCACTTTTAAACGGAAATGTTCATGGCCTGTTTTGGTCGCCCCTCCTAGAGGCTACGGGGACGGGTCTGCAGAGAGCAGCTCGCCCACCCCGTGTCTGTGTGGTTTGACGGCCGCGGTCCAGAGTTCTCCTTCCCGCTCAGTCCAGCAGCCCACATGGCATTTCATGCTGTGCGTCCTCAAGCCCGAACCCAAGGCTTCCCGCCCCAACCTCCACTGTTCTGTTAGAGTAAATGACACCAGCACTGGCTGGCTGGCCCGGCCCGGCCGTGGAGCCGTCTGTGGAAACCACCTCGGCGTCAGTCACCGAGCCTGGGCAGTGCGGGCTGCGTGTTGAGAGGCAGCGCTGGCCTAGAATCTGTTATTGCTGCCAATCCGTTCTCCACGGAGGAACAGGACGGGCCCTGGAAATGCACACTGATTCAGTCCTGTTCCCGCCCAAAGCATTCTGGTGAGGACCTGCGAGTCCGCGTGGGAGTGATTAACATTTTGGGAAACGCCTCCTGCTGTAAACAAGCGCAAAGCAGCAAACCACACAGAAAGCAGCGCTTTTCAGGCAGCGGGCACCAGGCGGCCCAGGGCCGTGGACACGGAGAGGATCGGCATGGCCAGGACGCAGCACAGCGGGGCAGTGGCAGGCAAGCTGGCCGCCCACCCGAGCTCCGGAGGCACGGTGGACACCTGCGGAGGGACAGCGTGAGGGTGCGGGCAGAGGGCAGGGACCGCAGGGAGAGGACAGTGAGGCCCCAAGGTCTCCAAGGAGGTCCCTGCAGCCGAAAACCCCATGACTGCGGAGGGGTCCTTGGAAAGTAGAGGTCAAGCAATGTCCAGGGCTCACATGAGGATGGGATGCTTGTGACCCCAACAGCAAGGGAGAGGAGTGCTGTCACTCACAGGCACTGGGGCGATGCCCGGAAGGGCCACACCTTAGCGGTGACACTAGATCAGCCCTGAGGTGCAGGCTGCTTCTGAGAGGTCATAACAAAGCTTAAAAGAAGGTTCCCAAAGAACACAAAAGTAACCCTAAGTGACATAACTGCCCACCAAAACAAAAGTGCGCGCTCCTGACATGCACAGAGCAGAGCCCAGCGTTCACCAACGTGTACCTCACAACCCCAGCACCCAATGAAATGGTCGGGAAGGCAAAGAAGTAGGAGAATAGGACTCATGACCAGGAAAAAATCAGTTAAAAAATCCTGCTTCGATACAAGAATTAATAGCCAAATTAAGAGCGAAGACTATTATTTAAGTTATTCCCCTTCTAGGTATCACTCCAAAAGAGTTAAAGACATCTATTGCAGGGACACATACACAGCCATATTTAGAGCACAGCCTGTAACAGCTCTGTCTTGAAAGTGGCCGATGTGTCCACCAGCAGACGAATGGATAAAGAAAATATGGTATTTACACACGCCAGAGCATGACTCTGCCGTAAAGCAAGACAAAGCTGGGCCATCTGCCGGAAAACGGATGCATCTTTGAACCACAATGTTCAGGAAAGTGAATCAGGCACATCCGGTCAAGTGTTGAATGGCTTCTCTTACATGAGAAACACAAATTATAAATAAAGAGCAAAACAAAAGACAGAGACTGTCTTCGGAAGGAGGGATACAGAGCCTTCTCAGATGGTAGCAGATTAAGAGACGAATGGGGGAGGAAAGTCAGGGAATAAGACGCGTTGTGCACACGCACCAACTCCACACAAGCAATGTCTGTATTATGTACTGTAAACACATACTGCTACTAAGAAAGCTATCATACGCCTTACAAATATGCCTGAGAATAAAAAGAAAATAGCATGATGAAAAAAAGAAGTTAAGGTTATGAAAGGATGCACGTGAAATTTTTGGGGTGAAAAATACAATATCTGAAATGAAAAAACAGTATTAACAACAGAGTCTCTGCTGTGGAAAAAACTGCTGAACTTTAACTTGTAGCCATGGAACCTGCCCAACGTAAAGCAAAGGGAAGGAAAACACGCTGTGGGATGAACGGTGGGACGCACGTGTAACTGGAGCCCAGAAGAGGAATGAACAGAACAATTTTGAAGGATTCTTTTTTTCTAACCTTGGTGGAACTCCTAAACATGAGGAGCTCAATGACAAAAGAAATTTAAAATCAAATTTCAGAAAAACAATAACAGAGAAAATTTTAAAAGTAGAGGTAGAAAGACACTTAAAGTCTAAAGGAACAAAGACAAGCCCGACAGCCAACTTCCCATCAGAAACCAGGGCTTCAGAAGGTAATGGGACATGTATGTATTTATTGATTTTTTTAGTACTGGAGATTGAACTGACAACCTCGTGCTTGCCAGGCAGGTGCTTATGCTGCTAAGCTAAATCCCCAGCCATGGTAATGGGACATGTAAAGTGCAGGGGCAGAAAACGGTCAGCCTGGAATTCTGTACTCAACAAAAACACCTTTAATCATTTCAAGAAAAATGAAGACTTCCACACATTCACAGCAGTAAGGGGATGCATCTCCAGCAGATTGATACTAAAAGAAAGATTAAGGGGGCTCTTCAGGCAGCAGGAGGAGCCCAGGCGGCAGGAGAGAGGAGGCGAGGGGAAGGGAGGGGCCACGGGACAAACCCGCAGCAGAGCAATGCTGCCGAACGGGTCCAGAGCCCTGGTGCCGGCCCCCTTCTCCTCCGCACCCACCGTTCTCCTCGGCCACCTTTCCTGGAGAGCCGCATCTGGTCCCAGACCCGGTCCACCTCCTGCTCCATGTTCGAGGCTGCCGCCCTCACCCTGGTGGCCTTCCCATCCTCCCGAGCCCAGCATTCCGTCAGGCCAGGCCTCTCTCCCACCTCCACGCCTCCCTCCTCTGGAGACGTCCTCTGTCCAGTTACCTACACGATGACCTCCCCCTGACTTACTGCTTCAGGGCCTGCCTTTAGCATCTTTCAAAATCTTAACAAGACCACATGCTACTCCCGTCTCCATGACGACAAAGGTGGTGATTCACAGAAACGATGGTACGGGGTGAACGAGTGCACCCAGAATCCCAGTGCCAAAAGGCACAGGCTCGGAGGGCCCGCGAGTGGGCGTGGGCGTTGCAGTGTCCCCAGGAACTGTGGGTAGTCGCCACACGAGGGCCCTGGGAAAACGTCGGGCCTTGTGCAGGAAACTCCAGGCGTGTCTCTCGCCCTGCTAGCTCAACCAGCAACCACTGGGGATTCCCAGAAGCAGGGCCCTTGCCGTTCCTTCGCCCACACAGCCCTGCTTGGACCTCAGAACTGTCACCCCCTCCAGGAAACTGTGCTGTCCACCCTGCCCTATGGTCAGGGCCGGGGGACATGACAGGCCCGGGGTGAGCCTCCAGCTGACCAGGGTTTAACCTCAGCTGTCTTGTGTGCCCAGCTCTGCAGGTGGGCGAGCTTTGCCTCCCCGAGGTCTGGCCGCTCTGCTGTGAGCTGAGAATGCGTGCTGGCTCTGGAGGCTTCCGAGAGGCCCGGATGAGGTAGGAATGGGTGTCTCCAGGTGTGAAATGATCCTGTTTCCCCTTCTCTCCTCCGCACCAGTGACCGCTGAGTGGCAGGGGCCTGCTCTGTGGTCTCCCGCAGCAGGCTGAAGGGGAGGTGGCTGCCGGCACTGAGTCCCGACCCCATCAGTACCCCCGGCCGCCGCTCGCTTCCTCTGCCTGTCTCTGTCTCTTCATCTGCGAAATGAGCATAATCGCAGCTGCCTGCCTGGTGGCAGGGGTAGGGGAGAATGCGGGAGGTGGGCCACAGCCCTCTGGACTGCACAGGGGAACTGAGGTCGGAACCACTGCTCAGTCTCCGGAGGCGTCTCCGTCCACGGCACTGCAGCGCAGGGCTCGGCAGCAGACGGGACGGCTGTTGCATATGCATGAGTGCCCACTACATACTGGCCGGGCCCTCCGGTCACACCACAGCCCTGGCTCTGGCTCCCGCAGTGTATAATCCAGAGCAGGCGGCAGGGGCCCAGGACGGGGGCGGCGGACACGGATGACAAAGGGGATTTATCACTGCCATTGTTTGGATGTGTTAGTACGGGGGATAATAAAAAGCAGCCCAGATTTTAGTCGGCTTTGCCATGGTTTCTAAATGATCTACAGACCCGGGCTCCCCCTGGCCTGCTCCCTGCCGCTGGCGCCCACCACTTTGTCCAGGGCCAGGCACCAAGGCCAGCTGCTGTGCAAGGCCGCTTGGTGCCACGCCCGGGCCAAACCCCACGAGGGAGACGCAATTTCCCCTTCCTTGTTCACAAATAAAGAAAATGAGATGCAGTTGGACACGTTTCCCCAGAAAGACGCCGTTCTGAAACCATGCTTTGTTCGCTGGGCTCAGAACCCCAGGAATGGCCCTGCCTGGGGCTTCGGGCCACCCCAGCCCACCACCCTGGGCAGCTGATCTGAGGCAGGGCCTCCGGGTCCCCCCGACCTTTGTCACCTCTGGGTCCCTGCCCATCCTCACACCCCAGCCGCCCTGCTGGAGCTAGGCGCTCGTTGGTTGGTGAGCGGCTCTGGTCCCCACCCTCAGGCTCCCCAGGCCAGCCACTTCCTGGCAGGAACACTGTGCCCCAAGGATGCACCAGGTGGGCAGCATTTTACCACAGGTTCCACGGCCCAGGGCCAGCTGCCCGGAGACCCGGAGGGCCCAGGCCCCTCTGGGTGGGGACAGGAAGTCTCGCCAGCAGCAGCCGGAGGGGAGCAGCACAGAGGAGCTGGGGTTCTGGCCACGCTGTGGCCGCGCGATGGGCTTTCTGGAAACGTCCCGGGCGTGATGCCCTTCTGTACCCAAGGACGGGGCCCTCCAGGCCGAGAGACAGCCACTTTCTGGGTAACTCAGGCTCCGGCTCTGCCTGCCTGCCTGCCTTCCCGTTATTCAGGCTTATTGTGAGAATTCTGAGAAACTCTTCCCGCTGCCTTGAGCCATGGGTTGAGGATAGGAACCAGCTCTACGACCGGCCAAATCAGGAACCAACCCCAAAATTAATTTTCTATAAGTGCAATTCAAGTGGAATCGAAGTGATTCTTGTTTTTAAACAAAACAAAACCCAAGTGGATCAGTTGGAACTTGAACCAAACCTCTGCGGGTTCTAAAATTAATGGACCAGAACAAAATTGGAAAATAAAAAACATTTTTTTGAGTAAAAACATTATTTCATCGGGTTTATTGGATGAGGGTTTGTTTTTTGTCTCTTTTAAAAAGTGGGGAACAAAACTGAATTTGAAAGTAAAAATCACGCTTTACAAAACATTTGAAAAGCAAAACTGTTTAAAGATGAATGTGCCTTGTGGCCCCATCAGTGGTTATTTCTCTAACCTTTGCAGTGCATGGTATTCTTTTCTTTTTACATAAATGTGACCGTTCCACAAGGGATATTTAATTGCCTGATTTTTGCTGTTGTTGTTAAGACTACTCATGAAAAAACCCCATGTCGACATCTAGAAGGCTCTGTTGTTACTTTTTCATAGGTGAAGAGGATTCCATTGGGGAGGTACTGGCTTATTTCACTAACCTCCTGTCGATGGTTATTCAGGTTACATCTATAGCTTTCTCTTTGATAACTAATGCTCCCAGGAACAGCTTTGCATATGAATCTTTGCACTTCTGGAGC
>RJWM01045982.1:0-12541 GCA_004363535.1 Dasyprocta punctata
CAGCAACCGAACAAAAGCAGCCAAAGTAAAAGGAGCAGCAAAGTAAAAGGAGCAAGAGCAAGCCTCTTCTCCTCCTTTATATAGTACACAGGACACCCCCCCCCCCAGGGTGGGTGTAGCATTCACAAACATCCTTGCCTTCCTTTGCACAGGATGAGGATGTTTACAAAGTAAGAACCCTGGCTCCCTGCTGAGTCTCAGCTAAACTTTTGGCCTTCTCAAATTGACACAATGGCCACATAACTGCTTATGCTCTACACCCCAGGATGTAGAGCTGCTGCCTTACTTAATTAAGCTGCTAGACTTCTCAAGTTGACACAATGTATAAACCCTAACACCCACTTACCTGAATAATATTTGGATTCTACCAAGAGCATCATTGCTAATAATTGAAGTAAGGACTAGATGCAGGCATTGCCATAAAATTGCTGAAAGTTGTGTTGTTTTTATTAACATTATTTCCAAACTCCTGCAATCATGTGCTGATTTTTATTTTTCCATTTAATTAATTAATTAATTAGTTTTTTGAGACAGAGTTCCACTATGTAGTTCAGGCCTGAACTCACTATGTAGACAAGACCTTAAGCTCACAGCAGCCCTCCTGTCTCGGCCTCCCCAGTTCTGAAATCACAGGCATATGCCACCATACCTGGCTTTGTGCTGATTTTAAATTCAGGCACAAATACATAATATTTAAGATCTAAAGTAGTTAGAATAGTGGCAGTCCCATGTTACCATTGTATTATTTTTTTTCTTCACCAGATAATTTAGTTGCTTTGACAAGATTGCTGTTTAATTTTACAGGTATAAAATAAGGAGGAAATTTAAAGAATTAAAATTTAAAGAGATCTGTTGGTTATTTGGCATTTCTCCTGTAAACCTTACTAACCTTTGATAACATTCTCTGTAACCTATTCCCTCCCCCAACCCAAACACAGCAAAATACAGATTTGTAAATATATAGTACCTTACCACAGCCCTTAATTTTAATACAGTTAAGTATATGAGGATTTTCTTTATGGTTTAATTTTAAGAAATCTTTTCCTAACCAGAGATCATAAAGATATCCTTCCTTACATTAGCCAATAACCGTTAAAGGCATTATTGTTTTGCCTCTCATATTTAATACTTAAATCTCCTAGTAGTTGATTTATTTATTTTTTTTTAGAGTTAACTGTAAGGAATATAATTTGATTTTTCCCCCAGATGGGCAATTGTTTATCCTAGCTCTGTTTATCAAATAGCCTTTCATTTCCTCTGTGATCTGTTCCCCATTATTATAAATCAAGTTTATAAATAAAATTTTATTCTCTGTACTCATGACCTGTCTACCTGTCTTAGGTATCTTCATATGTTCAGTTTTGTTTCTTATCTGCTTCTTGATCACAGCAGAAATTTCTTTCAAATTTCACCATTAAGAATGATGTTTATAGGTTTTTTTTTAAAAAAAGATATCGTTTACAAAGTTAAGGAAGTTTCGTTATTTTCTTGTTAGGCATTGTGTTTGTTGTTTAAATCATGAATGGTTGTTGAATTACATTTAGAGACTTTGCTAAAACTAGAGATGATCGAACTTTTTTTCTTGTCTGATAATATGGTCAGCTATATTGATTTGTAAATGATAATAACCAAGTATTCCTGGGATAAATCTGAATTTGGCTTGCTTACATTTTGTTTAGAATTTTTGTATCTACTTCATGAGCTAGCGTGTGTGTCACGCTTGGATTTTTAAAAATTTCTTTTTTAATGAAGTAAAAAAAAATTGTGATAAAATGGACCCATCTTAACTGTTTCTAAATGTGAAATTGGTCCTTATTTACACTTTTGGTTTCTCATACAAGAGAAACAATGTAATATTTAAATATATATGTCTGACTTACTTTTTATATGTTTAAGCTAAAATAAAATATTTAAGCCATGGTATGTATGTATGTATGTATGTATGTATAAATTGGAGATGGACCACAGAGTCTCACACATGCTAGCACATGCTTTCCCACTGCCATTGAGCTGTACTTCTAGCCCTTGTGTGTTTTTATTTCCAGCTCTAACCATTTGATTTCAGATATATTTTAAATTGGAGGAAGATGGATCCTGCTGTACTTCCCTTAATATCTGTGCCAGTAGAAACAGTAGTGCCTCCTTCACCTAGGGAGCCTTTACATAAGGTAGATAGTAGTTAGGTAGGGGAAAAGGTAATTCTAACCAGGAATGCTAAGTAAGGGTAAAAGAAACTTGTGTCATTCATCTCAACCCTTTCACACAGATGATTAGTAGTAAGTGCTGGTGGGTTGGGGGAGCAACATCATAGTCTGTCTTTGCCTTACAAATTGTTGGAAGACCATTGACACACTATCAGAACATTCAATATGAAAATCAGAAGAAATACTTCTAGGATTCTTGACCCTAAGTTGTTTCTTTTGGCAGCACTTTTGTCATGTAGTCCCTTCTTTATTTTGCTACACAAATTTCCCATAAAAATCACATAAAATGTAGAAAAAAAAAAAAAAACCACACACCAGACCTTCAGGCAGTGATGCCCCTGCTGCAAGAGCACACCTAGAGTCCAGAGCTTGGTAAAGGGGTCCTTGGAAAAATGGCTGATTGTATGAAGGGGCAAGAAATATACAAGATCAGCTTCGGTTATCTTGTAGTGCCAAAAAATGCATTTTTAAAAAATACCCACAAAGGCAAAAAATGTCAGAGGAATATAGCCAAATGAAAGAACTCCAAGTGGAATAACTTGAGCTGGAAAATAAATATGTAATAGTACTGGATATAAACCAAAGTATACAATAAATATCCATGGGCCCATACTAGTATTTAAAGATTGAATGAATAAATAGATGGAGGACAGACAAGTCTCCTGCCAGAGGAACTGTAAATAATTTATGTAATACTCTGCCTTCTTCAAGGTGAGGCATAACTTACCCTCTTTCAATGTGGGCAGTGTGTGCCCTTCTTCCAAAAGGTGCAGTTGGCAAAGGAGGTGGGGGAGGAATAACTTCACATAGGACAAGCACTACCTCAACCAGGTGATCAAGGTTAACATCAACCGTAACAAATGAAGTTGATAGAATAAGGGATATAAAATGATACAAATGGTACTTTATCTCTGTGGTCTTCCTAAAACCCATAGTTATGGGAAAAACATCAGACAGATTCCAGTAGAGGGAACACACTATAAAATAATTAACAAGTAGTAATTAGAACTGTGAGGGTCATCAAATACAAGGAAGATTCTTGAAATTATTAACAGCCAAAAGGACTGTTTTTAGGTTTGACATCTAAAACTAAGTAAATATGAGTATGAACTTTAATAACATATCCATTTTGTTTCATTACTCATAGCAAATGTACCAGTTTATAAGATATTAATAATAAGGAAAGACAGATACAGAATTTATAAGGGCTGGGGGTTTAGCTCAGCAGCACGAGTGCCTGCCTGGCAAGTGTGAGGTCATGAGTTCAATACCAAAAAAAAGAGAAGGTTTGTAGCAATACTGTATAATATTTTCTCTTTGTTTTTCTAAATATAAAACTGCTCTAAAAAGACTTTATTTAAAAAAAAAAAAAAAAAACAATCCCTCAAACTTTGCCGGGGGGGTACTGGGAATCGAACTCAGGACCTTGCACTTGCTAGGCGGGTGCCGTGCCACTGAGCTAAATCCCCAGTCCTGAAACATTTTTTAAAATGCAGAAATCATGTCCTTTACAACTTCTACCACTGTTAAGTATACATTACTCCTGGAACAACACAGCTGTTAAAAGATCTAGTAAGAGTAATTTGTTTGAAAGTGTTGGATAATTGATTCTTGCAAAGAGGGCCAACATTTACTATGCTGTATTTGTGGCCAGCAGATGCAACAAATTAATATTGTGTTTATTGAAATCTTAACTCCTTTAATATTATTTCAAAATTTTTTTATCTTTAACAAAAATTCTTATAAAAATACTGATAGTTGGGACTGGGGATATAGCTCAGTGGCATAGCACCTGCCTGGCAAGTGCAAGGTCCTGAGTTCAGTTCCTAGTACCAGAAAGAAAAAAAAATATATAGTATATTAGACTTCATAATTCATTACCTATTTTTACAGTGAATGTGTATTTGTGTGTTTGGTCAACTCTGTAAAATAAAGTCTACAGCATTGTCTAATTATATTCTGGTATGATTGTTAGTACAAAAATAACATTGTACTCATTAATTCAGATGGACTGGTTATTATAATTGAATACTTTTTCCTATAAAAGTATCCTCTCTTATGCTTTTATATAATCTTTTAAAGAGATACCAGTTTCAAATGAATCGTTTATTTCTTTTTCAGAATAATTTGGCTTAGGCACTTGAATCATGATTTGGTTATCTATCTGTTACTATAGCAAATACTACCTGGTTTATCAATGAGGAAAACAGCATTCGATGCTTCCAAATTCAGCTATTTTGGGGGAAAGAAGAGTATGTTCAAAATACTTTTCTTTGCTAGCAACTATAATTAGCATTAATAAGCACATTAATTTGTGGCAATTTAATTAACAAGTGAAAATGTATGCTAGTAAATCCAGTCCTAAACAACTTCAACTCTATCAACAAGAGAAACTTAAAGTCTTATGATGGCTTTGTTGTTTGTTTATTCATAGGGTAAAGATTAAGTTTTTTACTAAATTTTTGAGAACTTTAGAATGAATTCTTTCTCAAGAAAGAAAAATATTTGAAGCTAATATTTATAGCTAAGCTATCATTTCATTTTAGTCGTCTATAATGTTCTGAAATTGTGCCTTCTAATATGATTAACAATATTCCTTTTTTAGCTGGCATAACTGTTTTCAGTATACTAAAATATACTGAAAGTATATTTTAATATATGTTAGTGTATTGGAAATGTGTATCATTGTAGTTAGGGATTGTAAGGAGAACAATTATATACAGGACACAGAATTTATAATACTGTTTTATGATGGTTGACTAGAGTTAAACACAAGAAAGTGCAGGAAATCAGTCCACAACACTGAAGACCCAGAATATTCAGCCAAGGGGCTGGATCCCACAGCAGTGTCCTGCATGAGTCGAGCTGAAAACCCAGAGTCCATGACAAGGACTCATGCCAGTCTGTTTTACAGATCTGCACTGGGAATGCCCAAAGGTCAGTGGTAGAAGCTAGAAAGTCTATGCCAGTGGGGTGAAGGAGCTGTGCCAGTAGGTTGAGGGTTCTACACTGGAGCCAAGAAGTCACGCTCAAAATAAGGACCAGGGCTGCCCTGAAAAGTACCACAGCCATCCTTAGTGACAATAAAGTCCCAAGTTCCTCTGATGAGAACAGTAGAGTACATGCCAGGAAGCCAGTGTGACAAGCTTCTCCTGGAGATTAAACAGCAAACATCTTCCCCTCTGGAGCCAGGAAATGATGCTCAGTATAAGGACCAGAGCTCTCCCAAAGTGAGCTGCAGTCGCTCTCAGTGATAAGGTCCCGAGCTCCTCCGGTGATAATGACAATTCCTATTGGGGAGGCAGCATGACAAGCTCCTCCAAGAGAACCAATGCTTGAAACAGCAACACTTAGGAGAACCCACAACACCTCACTCTTCCTCTCCACATCTCTATTTATGCTGGCAACTTTCCTCAGGTGGGCCATGTACACTTGGTACCATACTGATTTAATTCTCCTGGTATTAAGTTGACCACCAGTTTTTAATCCATAACATGTATGGTGGATCATTCAAGTGAACTAACCTTCAATTTCAAAGCATTTTTTATGAAATAGCTGTCAATTTAATAAAGTACTAAGTACAAATGAAAAATTGTAGTTTTATTGACATGTTTTTGTATTGCAGGCTGTTTGTAAACAGTATGTAGTATTAGGGTATTTATTTAACTAACAATTATTGAGAATTTACTATGTGTCTGGTAAAGTCTTTACCCTTAGGGAGTTTACGTTTTGTACTGTCAGTGCAGTAAGAGATAAAGAAGAATAAAAAAGTCAATATACAACATGCCTCTTAGTATTAAGTCATTTGAAGAATGTAGCAGAAGAATAGAAAACAGTAAATTCTACTGGTATAGGTCCTCTAATAAGTTTATTCGTGATTAAAGATCTACTGCAAATGAGAGTAATCTACGTAGGCATCTGATGGAAATTCCAGGTACAGAGAACAGTAGTTGCAAAGGACCTGAGGGAGGAACATTCTTAGTGCAGTCCGAAAGAATACCAAGGCTAGTAGTGCTGGAACAGAATGTGGGGAGGGAGGAGTTGTAAAGTTCCTGATCAATAGTGGAGTCAGGGGGTGCAGGAAATCATACCAAAATATTCAAGAACCTTGTAGGCCATTGAAGAGTGTAGATTTTACTTTCAGGAGTTTGGAGAAGCTATTGTGGGATTCCTCCCCCTCCTCCTTTTTCTTTTCTTTTCTTTTCTTTTCTTTTCTTTTTGGTTTGATTTATTTTGTTGGGGAGGGTGGCGTCTTTTGAGACAGGGTTTCGCTGTGCAGTTCAGACTGGCCTTGAACTCACTTTGTGACATAAGTTGGCCTCGAACTTGCAGCGAGTGATCCTCCTGCCTTAGACTCTTGAGTGCTGGGGTTATAGGTGTGTACCACCATACCCACCCTACCATTGCAGGATTTTGTCAGGAAAAATGTGAACTACTTTGAAATGGACTAAAAGTAAGTTAATACCCTGTCAAGCACAACCATTGAATCTCAGTCTCTCTCTTTCTCTTGCTCTCTCTCTGTCTCTCTGTCTCTGTTTCCCTCCCTCCATCCCTTCCTACTCCCACCCTTAACAGGGTCTCACTATTTAAGTAGTTCAGCCTGTCCGTATACTCATTATGTAACCCAGGTTGTCCTCGGACTCAGAGCAGTTCTCCTGCGTCCATCTCCTAAGTGCTGAGACTGCAGGCCAGCTTCTCATTTTCTTTGACCTATTTTACAATATTATAAGTTGTAGAAAATTGTTTAAAATGCAATTGAATAATGAATGTTGATGTAGAAGTCTTTAAAAAGCCTGGCAAAACAAATTCAGCATATTTAAGAGTTATGCAGTAATACCTTGGTTCACAAGCAAAAACATTCAGCAAAATTTTGTTTTCGCTTGCAAACTCCACATCAGGTCAAATGTGACCATGGCTGTCTTCCCCACACAAACACAAATGCAGCCACCTTCCCCAAAAATCATAAAATAGTTAAGTTTGTAAACCAGGGTACCACTGTACCATAATCAAGTAGAAATTTTTCCCCCTGGGATATAAGGGTGGTTCACCATATGATCAGTATGATAAAACACCACATTAACAGACTGAAAGAACAAAAACAAAGCAACAGCAAAAACAAAAAAACCATGATCATCTCAATTCATGTAGAAAAAGTACTTGAGAAAATTCAGCATCCTTTCATGATAAACACATCCAACAAACTAGAAATAGAAGACAGTTAACTCAATAAAAACTGTGTATGAAAAACTACAGTTGAGTACCATTCTCCATAGTGAAAGACTGAATACTTCTCTACTATGATCAAGAATAAGACAAGGATTCCTGCTTTTGTCACTTGTTTACCATAGTCCTGGAAGTTCTAGCCAGAACAATTAGGCATGAAAAGAAATAAAAGGCATTCAAATGTTAAAGGAAGATCATGTTCACAGATGATATGGTCTTTATGTAGTAAACACTAAAGATTTCACGCACACGTACACAAACTTAGAACTAATGACTTTAGCAAAGTAACAGATGTAAAATCAACATATACAAACAATGAACACTTTGGAAAAGAAATGATGAAAACAATTCCATTTACAGCAGCATTCAAAAGAACAAAGTGGAGGACTCAGAATTTCTGGTTTCAAGATTTACTATAAAGCCACAGTAATTAAAATAGTGCATGATACTGGCATGACTTGTAATCCAATGAAATAGAATAGAAAGTCCAGAAATAAACTCATACGGTTTTTTAAAAAATTGACAAAAGTGCTGCATTGGTTAGAGCTTTGGTGGTGTGACAAAATACCTGGCATAAACAGTTTAAAGAAGAAAGGCCTATTTTGGCCCACAGTTCAGAGATTTCAGTCTGTGGTTGTCTACTCCATTGCTGTGGGCTTGTGGCAGAGCAGGAGATGATGGCAGAGGGTATGGAAAGGAAGGCTGCTCAGCTTATGGCAGCCAGGAAGCTATGCAAGAGGGAAAGAGCCAGAGCAGAGGGACTGGGGATAGGTTATAAGCCCCAGGGTCATAGCCCATGACTAGGGCTTCACCACAGACTAGGCTCCACCTCCTAAGCTTCCATTGCCATCAGATATTGATCTCATCAGTGAATTCAGCCACTGGTAAAGTTAGAGCCTTCATAATCCAGTCATGAAGCCACACATTTGAACACATGATATTTTAGGGGGACTTTTTTTTGTTTTAAATCTAAACCATAACAAATGCCAAGATCATTCAACGAGGAGAGGGCAATCTTTCCAATAAATGGTGCTAGAAAATCTGATTATCCAAGTTGCAAAAGGATGAAGTTGGACCCTTACCTGATGCCATGTTCAAAAATTACACAGACATTCCTCATTTAACAAGGGTTACATTCCTGCAGTAAGGGTTAAATGGATCTGTTGCTAAGTGAGGAACTGAATATAGTATGTGCAATATTCAGAACAAAGAAATGGTCAAAGGAAACTCCAACTTGATAACTTTTCTTTTATTTGCATAACTTGCGTACAGTACTGTATAGTATAATGGAGCATAAAACTCTGGTACTGTGCAGTACTATGCAAAAATTATAATACTGTATAAACAAGATATACTGTACAAAAAAAGAATGTTGAGGTTCTATGCACAAGATGTATAGAACTGTACCCCCAAAAGAGGGGTGAGTTATAAGTCTGAGTGGTGGGTACTAAGTCCAAATAGTTGTTAAACGAGAAATATCTGTATTTAAGAGCTTGAGCAAGTTCAAGTTAAAGGAAACCAGCAAATGATGCCAGCTAGACTGCCAACAGATGGAAAGCTGTTAGACCTCCAGGTCCAAAATGGACAAGGGGAGACTGATTACCTGAACCAGCAAGAAGAGCTCTAGTGGCTGCCTGATAGGGACCATTAGTACAGCAGCCTCACAAAGAAATGGGGTCAAGCCACCCTGGTCTGCTGGTGCTCCATGAAGATCTCGGGCAAAGTATGGTGGAGAATGTCAAGAGAATGGCTCTCTTGGGTTATGTAGAAAATATCAAGTATTGCAAAGAACTTTTAATTAAGCTTTGCTTTTAAATAAACACCTTTATGTTTCTGAAGTCTCAAAAAGCAGAATGAAAAGAAACAACACAATACTTTGATAGTAGAAAGTTATGAAAACTAAGTTGGGTATGTTTTAATGACATTAAACAATTGTTACAGCTAAAAACTAAGGCTATAGACTTAAAAGTTTTTATATTATCTTTTTCTTTGTTCACTTTAATGCAAAATAGTTCTGTTTTCGTTTGGTCCTTGAAATTCACTTAAGTTGGAATAAAGCCGAAGTCATCTAACGTCTTCCAGGACTGGAATCTACTGAAGCACTCCTAGTGATTGGAAACTCAACCCTTAAAGGGAACTGAGTTGTTATATTAGCTAGGTAGTAGTTTGTTTTATTGCTATACACTTCTGTGATTTGATCTAGAGAAGTCTATTTCAGGACCAAGGCAAGTCCATTATTCCATAGTGAAGACAACTATGTTGTATTCTTCATACTACCAAATACTTTTCCCAAACTGACTGACCTTGGGTTTCTTCACTCTTACCTTACTGATTGTTATGCTGATTCTAGGGTGTATGAATGTGGATTAAGGATGTGTGATAACCAAATTAGTTCACTAATTGGTTTAACACAGTTTTGGCTGGGAAGGCCCTAGATGTGGGTGGAACCAACCAATAGGCTTATAGCCTGAATGGAATAAAACAGAAAGGGAGGCTTGCTGTTGGCTGCTTGCTGCCTCCTACCTGCTCTGCTATGGACTGTTTCTCCTCTGTCATGCCCCTCTACTTTGGAGCCAGATTTCCTCCAGACCTCTAAGAGCCATTCACAGGTAGGAAGTGGTGGTAGTGGGAAATGTTTTTAACTTGCCTGTGAGGAAATGTGAATGTCGACCTGGGCCAAACACCTGTGTTTCACTGCATCATGCTGCCCTGCTCACATTACCAGAAGATTGATGGTGCCTTCTACTGGAGGAATATAGAGCATTAAGATAATACCTTTTACTTTAGATTCTAATGTAGTGTTTAAAGTAGATTTATTCAGTAGACATGCTGCATGCCATTTGTTAGTTATGTTGATAGTGACATCATTCTGGATGTGGTGGCTCATGCCTGTAATCCCAGCACTTGGGAGGCTGAAAGAGGAGCATCACCATAAGTTTGAGGTCCACCAGGGCTACATAGTGAGTTCAAGGCCAGTCTGAACAGTGTAGTGAGACTCTGTCTCAAAAAAAATAAAAAGAAAAAGTAACATCTTGACTGGGCCATACTGTATGTTTTATTTAGAAGATTAGTTGCTAGGAATTCAAAGTTATAATTTACATTGGAAAACTTAAAAATTTAAGGCTTTGACATGAGTATTTTATATGCATAATTACGTGAAACTAATATTCTGTTGAATTAAGTTCAAAGATTTTATAAAAGAGTATTTAAAGTGCACAGTTTTTCAGCCAGTGCTGGTGAAGAAACATTTTCTGAGTAGACTAAAACATCATAGAAATTCCAGCTGTTTTCTGTTGAGATTTGTTTTTTTCTTTGTCTTTAAGAAAACAACAGGAAAGAAAGAAAATATTCTCACAGTTGCTTTCAAATTATATTTTGTCATATGTTATGCTCAAAGAGACTAGCCTTAGCTATACTTGTGAATATCATTGTATGGAATTGCCTTCACTATGAATGACTGATATCCTGAGTTTAAAATCAAGATAAATCTTAGCTATCTATCTATTTATTTCTTCTATTTCTTTATTTTTGGATTTTTGAGACAGAGTCTTACTTTGTAGTGCAGGCTGGCCTTGAACTCACAGTAATCCTCCTGCCTCAGTCTCATCAGTGCTGGAATTACAGTCATACACTACCATACCCAGCTAAAATAATGATAAATCTTAAAGAAAACAAATCATGAACTTTTTCTTCACCTTCATTTTCCCATTTGAAAGGTGGAAAAAATAAAAAGAAAGGAAAAAAGAAAAATGGAGAAAATAGTTTCCTGAGACTGAGATTATTCTTTAGATCAGTTTTATCAAGGGCTCAAAAGGACATTGATCTTTGATTCTCTGAACTCCTACAACTTGATTATAGCCTTTCTTTTAGTGTCTTGGAAGGATCAAAGAAAAGATACCATGAACAACTTTGCTTTTTTTTTTCTTTTTCCCCGCTTTGGAACAGGGTCATCTTATGCAGTTAAGATTGGCCTTAAATCCACTGTGGAGCCCAGGCTGGTCTTGAACTCACAGCAAGCCTCCTGCCTCAGCCTCCCAAGTGCTGAAATTACAAGTGTGCGCTACCATGCCAGGCAACAACTTTCATTAGTGTTTTGTTTGTTTTGGTGGTACTGGCAGTTGAACCCAAGGCCTCACATATATACTAGTCAAGTGCTCTACTACTGAGCCACACCCCCAACCTTTTAAAAAATTTTTTTTTACGTTTTTGTGTAACAGAGTCTCATCAAGCTGTTCAGGCCTCAAATGTGATATCCTGCTGTTGCAGTTTCCCTAGTTGCTGGGATCACAGATGTGCACCACCATCCTGGGCTTGTTAGTGTTATTTTTAGTGTGTTGATAGTTGTTTTTTTTAATTGACTATATACCATATTTCATTGATTGAACTCATAACCTCGCATCTTCCAGGCAGGCACTTAAACCACTGAACCAAACTCCCAGCCCTGCTTTTTTTGAGGCGGGGTCGCACTGTGTAGTTTAGGCTGGCCTTGCGCTCGTGTTGTAGCCCAAGCCAGCCTCCAAGTCACAACGCTTCTCCTACCTCAGCCTCCCGAGTGCTGTTATTAAAGCGTGCGCCACCACGCCCGGCTTACATTTCCTAATTTTACCAAAAACTGCATGTGTCTTATAGCCAGTAGCATGTTGTAGCATATTTGGCAGCGTTTTCCTCAGTAGTGCATAAAATATTGGTCTTAAAGTCAATCATGTTTTAGCTTTGATAGACAATAGTATATCAGTATTCAAAACAATAGCAATAACAGTATAGCGGCCTGAGGATCACTTTTTTATTAGCCTCTTATTAAAATATGACTAAAAACTGGAAATACAAAAATGACTTCTGATACTTAAAATCAGTGTTATAGAAGTTATGAAAGCCCAACTACTTCAACATTCAAGACTCTGACTTTGAATATAGAGCCTTATTTTTCACCTTATTAAGAATATCTGATTATAAAGTCCACAAGAATTCAAAAGAGTGAACTAAAAAAAGAGTAGACATGCATGCTTATTGTGTGGCAGCCCTAGTACAGTATCTGTTTTGCTCCCGACTGAGAATGAGGGTCACCGATAAACAAAGAATTCAGAAATTATATTTGTTTATGTATGTGTGTATGT
>RJWM01045983.1:0-12537 GCA_004363535.1 Dasyprocta punctata
TGAGAAGGTCAAGGGTACTATCTATGGGCAGCACACATGCTGGACTTTGGAGGCCAGTTTGCATGGGGAAACTGTCACAAACACTCTGAGCATGTCACGCTGAGGGGCAAAGCAGCAGGCGTCCAGTTTGGAGGCCTCCTCCTAGAAGGTTGGTTGCTTAGCAACAAGATCCTGCTTCTCTCCTAACTCCAATTCTTAGCGCTTGGGCCTAGCTAGTCACTTCTGATCTTGACTTTTTCCTCACAATTCCTTACCAGGTTCCCAGAAAGTATAAGTACTCCACTCTCAGTAATGTACAGCAGTTATTTTACCTACATAGTGATGGTGTATATCTTAGATTTCTTCATGGCATCCTACATGTACTTTTTACATGTTAGCTTTTCAATAGAAGGTTTAAATATATTGTGTCTAAAGAATACATTTTTAAGTTTAATTTTTCAACACAGGCACAAATACTGTACAAGTATCAGAAAGAGACTGAAAGGGTGTAACACAGTATAAAATAATAGAAATTTTCCATTCATGATAAGGATAGGATTAGTATTATCAATCAACATTAAAAATGTATATGTGCATATACATACACCAAATTTCAACCCTAGGGATGTAGATAAAAATGAGACCAAATTATCAGTGAATAAAAAGTTTCCATTAGAATGACAAGAATTCTTTCTAAAATTCTGCAATTTTAGTTCAAAATAACTAATTTTAAATGAAAAATAATACAGCTAACATTGGCATATTTCCAGCTACACACGTTTTAAAAGAGAAAAAGAATTCCCTGATGAAAGTAATGATCAGAGGACAGGCACCCATAAAAAAATAACAACAACAACAAAAAAACACTAAAATGTATTTTGGACCAACAGTTTATTTCCTTAAAAAACTTGTTTATATATCTAATTTGCACAAGATACATTAAAGGCATTGTGAATATAGACTTGAAGAAGTGACTGTCCTCAAACAAGTCAGAATCTATTAAAAATCAAATTGAGGATTAAAAAAAGAAAATTTATTAAAATATTCGTTAAACCAAGTTTTAAAGAAAGATTTTGTGAAATTTGGATTTCCCTACATGTATTAATTTTATTTATTATTTATATGACTATATAAAATCACATTTTCAATATCATTTTAATGATACCTTATAACTACTAACACATTACTTCAGGGTCTACTTCTGTACATACAATTATAATTGCACACTACCAAGCATTATTTCATTTTCACAGTTAATTAGAAATTGGTTCAAATATTCATGTTATGGTCATGCCACGTGAAAGCCAAATCATATCATAGGATTTTGATCAGTCATTTGAGTACAGTATACTCCTACAAAGTCGCAGATCAGAGTTCACAGCCTTAGTCGTTCAGTAATTTTCCTTAGAAACTAATAATTGTTTGCAGAAACTCCCATAATTTTGCAGATACTCTCCCCAATTGTTTTTTGGCAGGAGGTTTGCAAGTAGACAATCCAGAGTATTATTCAGTTCTCCTTGCTGCTCATTGGCTGCTGTCCTGCAACCCATTAACAGGTGCACCAGCATTCTTGCATCACAACAGGCTGCTGTACTGTGTGTAGCTATCTCAAGAGTTCTTGGTTTTGTCCTTCTTAAAGTCCTGAGATCCCTAAGATGCTGCCAAAACGTCCTGCACCTTGTAAGGCTCTATTAGTATAGTATTTTATTAAATTAAGTTATATAACTGTGTGAAACATGACATATTTAAGGTTTAAACTATAAAAACAGGAATTTATAGATATTTTTCTGACCATATCTGAAAAACACAGTTTTTCTACAATTTGTGGGTGCTCTAGGAACATAATCCCCATGAATTTCGGGAGTCCACTGTAATGACAAATGTTCAATAATTAAGTCATCTTAGAATGTGTTTTATTTTATAGTCATACCAAATTCAAAAGCAGTCCGAACTATGTCCATGTTGTAATCAGAGTTTAATTTCAGCAAAATGTCATTCTTTATATTAAACAAATGCTGTTACTATTAATGCCATACCAACTCTGTGGAGGAAGAGGAATTGTCTGTCTTATTTACTGCAATATTCCCAGTACCTAGAATACCATGGATGTCTACTAAACATTTGTCGAATAGATGAATAAGTAGGAAACAAATGAAGAAGTGTATTTAATTTATTTTTTTCCAAATTTATCTGTTTTTAGTTAAATAGAAATTATGCCTGTTTTATATTGCTGTTTACTTAAATAATACTCTATATTTCAAACAACACTTGGTGATATGAAAAATTTTCCCTTTAAAGGAAGAAATACTTAATATTTAAAGGGTATTGGAATCCCTTTAAATTTAACTAATCTCTCCCCTTTCTTGACTCTTCCCTGGTCTACTTTTTAATCTCTAAGAATTTCAAATTCAAAACTCCCATCTTCCCTTTCCCACTCTTATCCTTTCTCTTTTTTTCTTGTACTGAGGATTGAACTCACAACATTGTGCTTGCCAGGCAGGTGCTTGTGCTGCTGAGCTGAATCCCCAGCCCCTCCCTTCTCCTTCTTTACCTGCCAACCCTACTACCTTCCTCTACCTTATCCACATATCCCAAAGTGGAGGGATAAGGAAAGACAAACTAGGCTTTCCAAAAGCCTCCTTCCTCCAGACTCCAAATTCATATGAATAAAGGTACTCATTAGTTACACAGACTAGGTTTCAAATCCTCATTCTACCATTTATGTGTGGCCAGAATTTCAACACACTGTTAAACAGCTTTGATCACTAGTCATTTTATCAATAAAAAGTCCAAGTATTCGCCTCACTACCTAACCATACCTCTGGGCTAGAGAGACCTTGCCTTGGTCAACAACTCGAGAAGGCCTCAGTCTGACCCTCAATTGGCAGTAAGTTTTCCCCATCAAGTAAGGCGTCCATAGCATCAGGGGAGTATGCTCACCTGGAGTCTGAACACCATCCTACCAAGAGCTGAACGCTAATTCCCCTGCCTAGGGCTCCTGTTTTAAATCCTAGTTATGTCCCTAAACCTTTTGGAATAGTGGCTCCTCACATTGGTTTGTATACTCCTAATTTAGAGTCAGTCTCAGATACTACGATATTTACACATGTATGTCAATAACTCTTAAGAATGGGTCCTGAGCCTGTATAGCATAAAGTTTGAGAGCTCAGGAAAAGGGGAAGGGAGATAGTACGTAGGATCTTGGCTTAGGGTCAAGTACATTTTTTTCTATACGGTGATACTTCTTTGAGATTAGTAATTCTTAAGAGTTTGAGTCTATATCTATCATATCTTGCTTTGAACTTGGCCTTCCAGGTTTCATTTGAAAGAGTATTATTCAAGTAGGAAGATAAAACATATTTAGTAACAGTTTGTTAGGTTGATTTAGAATTTTTAAATACTTAGTATATGGCTTTTGTTGGTACTTTTGCTTCAAGCCCTACAAATGTTACAGGTACATCTTATTAAGACATAGTAACGATATATAGTACATGCTACAATAATTATAATTTTATATGCAAATATATGGTAAATTCATAAGCACTTGTTAGAACTTGTTAACTTAGACCATTCTCTTAGGCACATTTGGAAAATACAAAAGAAACAGAGGAGACAACCTAAGTTTTGGGGTGCTTGTGAATTGATTGGATATACCTAATAAATTTAAGGGTGATTTCAGAAGTGTTTAGAACTCTAAGAAATCAATTTTCTGCAAGATTTATACAAAATTATCAATTGAATTATAGTCACTGGGGTTCTATAACTCTATGTACACAATGCCATCCTTTTTTGGCCAGTTAAATTTTCCCATTTTTCAAAGTTTTCAACCCTGGACTCCTGGGTAAACTGTCTTGCTGGCTATCTTTCACCCTCCATTGCTCTTCTCTGAACTTCTGGTATAACCAAGATCATCAACAACACTTTAGCTTTTAATTATTCTTTAACTGTTTCCTGTGCAGACAGTTTTACAGAAGCACTTTTTTTCCTTTTATTTTTTTTTTGTTAGGACAAGTTTGCTGTACACAGTGAGCACATTCATCATGGGGGATTTGTGTATGAATGAAATGCATCTCAATTCTTTGGGGTTTTTTTTTTACACCTTTTTTCTCCCCTCCCTCTAACCTTTCTCCCTCTTCCCATTTATAAAATCTTTATTTCCAATTTTCTTCAATTCTTTTTTTCTTTAAATCCCTCTCCCCTTCCTTCCCATCCCTCTCCTATCTCTTGTTACCCTTCCCATTTGAACAAGCTCTTCCCACTTCCAAATATCTATTCCATATCTTGTTCACTGAGGAAAAAGGAATCCTTATCCATTGTTGTTGGGAGTCTAAACTGGTACAACCACTATGGAAATTAATATGGAGATTTCTTAGAGAACTAAAGCTAGAGATTCCATTTGATCCAGTTATTCCCCTTCTAGTTATCTTTCTGAAAGAGTTAAAGCTATCAAACCACAGTGATACATGTTTACCCATGTTTACAGCAGTACAATTTATAACAGATAAATCTTGGAAGCAGTCCATATGCACATCAAGAGATGAATGGACAAAGAAATTGTGATATTTGAGACTCAGGGTCTGGGCAGCGTCACACTCCCGGGTACACTCTGCCTAGCTCCCTGGGACCAGGAGGCCTTGGCCCCTACCCAGTTAAGGAGGAGGCTCCACCTGCACACCCTGGGAGGCCGCCTTCCCTTGCTGCGCACAGGATCCAGCTCAACCAGGTCCAGCAATTCAGCGCGACCCAAGAATCAGCACAACCCTCAGGGGAACGCCCGGCCAGACTTGCAGGACACAGAGGCATGCAGCCCAGCCCAGATCAGCCCAGGACCCCACAGCTGCTCATCAGGGACTGACCAACATAGCTGCAGGGCCTTGGAGAGCTTGGGCTCCCCCCACCAAAGTGCAGAGCGCGGCAAGCTCCATACTTCAGTGGAGAGGCTTGTGCGTGTGGCATCCCAGAGTTCGTGGACCCCTGCACAGCTGGGAGCAAGGCCCTGGCACTGTAGGCCTGGGACTCACCCAGGCTTGCCCTGGCACAGCTGTTGCTCTGAACTTGCAGACAGACCCAGGGTCCGGGCGGCATCACACTCCAGGGTACACTCTGCGTAGCTCCCTGGACGGGGAGGCCTTGGCCTCCGCCCAGTTAAGGCAGAGGGCCCACCCACACACCCGGGGAGGCCGCCCTCCCTTGCTGAGTGCAGGATCCAGCTCTAGTGGGTTCCACGACTCAGCACAACCCTCAGGACAATGCCCGGTCAGCCTCGCAGGACACAGAGCCACATAGGTTCTAGAAGAAAATGACAAAATGAAAGACCAAGAGGCAGTCTCAGTCCCCCAGTCCACAAAGAACAAACCCAAGAGACACTGAAATGGAAGACAGTGGGAGTCACACAAATGGACTTTCTGAAATGATAGAAAATGCAATAAAGAAACAACTTGATGAAGCTATAGAGAAATTCAAATCAGAAATATTCTCTCAGCTAAAAAATGAAATGAGAATCATTATTAAAGATATTTTGTGTGTATCTAAAGAAGAGCAAGATAAAAAAATAGAAGAACTTAAGAAAATGATGGAAAATTTGAATGAACAATATAAGACACAAACAGAATGCATGAAACAGATGCAAAGGGAAATGCAAGAAATGAAAAACTCCATGGAAAGTTTGAAAAACTGCTTAAATGAAGCTGAAGATAGAATCTCAGATCTTGAAGACAGCATGGGAGACCATGGCCATGAAAGAAAACATCTCCTAAAAACAGTAAGGAACCAAGAAACAACAATTCAACAACTGCAAGATGATGCCAAGAGAAATAACATAAGATTAATAGGCATAAATGAAAAAGCAGGGGTCAATACTAACGACCTGCGAAGACTATTCACAGAAATAATAGCAGAAAACTTTCCAAACATGGGAAGAGAATCTGAAATACAGGTAACTGAGGCATACAGAAACCCAGTTAACCATAACCAAAGTAAATCCTCACCCAGACATATAATAACAAGGGTATCAGAAATACAGCACAAGAACAAAATACTAAAACCTGTCAGAGAAAAGAAACAGATCACCTATGAAGGAAAGCCTATCAGAATCACGACAGACTTCTCAACACAAACCTTTAAGTTAAGAAGAGCTTGGAGTGAAGTATTTCAAATCCTGAAAGAAAACAACTTTCAACCCAGATTGACGTACCCTGCAAAATTATCCTTAAAAATTGAAGGAGAAATAAAATACTTTCATGACAAAGAACAGCTGAAGAAATTTATGGCCACCAAACCAACACTACAAAGAGTACTGAAAGACACTCTAGAAAGAGACAAAGATAGCCACAATCTTAAGAACAACAACCAAAGGAAACCACTACACAGGGCAAATAATTAAACAGAAGATGTAGAAAACCAACAACAGAAAGATATCATGACAGCGATGAGCCAGTACATATCAGTTTTATCAATCAATGTACATGGTCTCAACTCACCAATAAAAAGAAAGACTAGCAGAGTGAGTTAAGAAACAAAGCCCAACAATATGCTGCATACAAGAAACACATTTCACTCAAAAGGAAATTCACAGACTAAAAATCAAAGACTAGAAAACAATACTCCATGCAACAGGAACCCAGAAAAAAGCAGGGGTAGCTATTATGTTTGCAGACAATGCAAACTTCAAACTGAGAATGATCAAAAGAGATAAAGAAGGTCACTACATACTCGTTAGGGGAAAACTTCAAGAGGAAGAGATTACAATCATAAATATATATGCACCAAATATAGGAGCACCCAACTATGTAAGACAATTCTTAATAGACATGAAAAACCAAATAAACAATAATACAGTTATAACAGGGGACCTTAACACTCCATTGTCACAGAGCAATAGATCAACCAAACAGAAAAATCAGCAAAGAAATAGCAGAACTGAATCAAGCTTTTGAACAAATGAAACTAGTAGATGTACACCAAGTATTCCACCCATCAACATCAGAATACACATTCTTCTCAGCTGCACATGGGTCATTCTCTAAAATAGATCATATACTGGTCCACAAAACAAGCTTAAGTAAATGCAAATGAACTGAAATAATTCCATGCATATTATCTGACCACAGCGCAGTAAAATAGGAAATGAATGACAAAAAAACCTACAATAACCACAGAAACACATGGAAATTAAATAATACCCTCCTAATTAACTGATGGGTCACAGAAGAAGTTAAAGAAAAAATTAAACAATATCTACAATTGAATGAAAATGCAAATACAAATTACCGGAACCTGTAGGATACAATGAAAGCAGTCCTCAGAGGGAAATTTAAAGCACTAAATTCTCATATCAGAAAAATGGAAAGAACACACATAAACAACCTAATGCTGCACCTCAAACTTCTATAAAAAGAAGAGCAAGTCAAGTCCAAAGCCCAAAGAAGGGAGGAAATTATTAAGATTAGAGCAGAAATTAATGCAATTAAAACTAAGAAAACAATACAAAGTATCAATGAATCGAAGAGTTGGTCCTTTGAAACAGTAAATAAAATTGATAAACCCCTAGCCAACCTTATCAAAAAGAGGAAAGCAAAAGCTCAGATCCATGCAATAAGAAATGAAAAGGGTGAAATCACTACAGACACAGTGGAAATACAGAAGATCATCAACACCTACTTCGAAAATCTTTACTCACATAGATTTGATAACACAGAAGAAATGGACAGATTCCTAGAAACCTATGAACTACCAAAGCTGAATCAAGAAGATGTAAAGCTGCTGAATAACCCAATTTCAGCTAATGAAATTGAAAATGTAATTAAGACCCTACCAACAAAGAAAAGCCTGGGCCCTGATGGATTCACTGCTGAATTCTATAAGAAATTTAGGGAAGACTTAACGCCAACACTCCTCAAACTCTTCAATGAAATCGAAAGGGAAGCAAGTCTCCCTAACTCATTCCTGGAAACAAGTATTACTCTAATACCAAAACCAGAGAAAGACCCAACCAAAAAAGAAAACTACAGGTCAATCTCCCTAATGAACATAGATGCAAAAATCCTCAATAAAATACTGGCAAATAGATTACAGCAAGTTATCAGAAAGATTATATACCACAATCAAGTGGGATTCATCCCAGGAATGCAGGGATGTTTCAACATATGGAAATCAATACATGTAATACACCATATCAACAGGGCCAAGAACAACAACCACATGATCATCTCAATAGATGCAGAGAAAGCTTTCGACAAACTCCAACACCCATTCATGATCAAAACCCTACAGAAAATCGGAATAGATGGTCTCTACCTCAACATGATAAAAGCCATATATCATAAACCAACAGCCAACATCTTACTAAATGGAGAAAAACTGAAAACTTTCAACCTAAAATCAGCAACACGACAAGGATGTCCATTATCACCACTCCTATTCAATATAGCTCTGGAAATACTAGCCAGAGCAATTAGACAGGAGAAAGCAATAAAGGGAATAAGGATAGGAAAGGAAGAAGTAAAATTATCATTATTTGCAGACGATATGATACTCTACATAGAAGACCCCCAAAAATCCATTAGAAGACTTCTAGAAGTAATAACCAAATTCAGTAATGTTGCTGTATACAAGGTCAACACTCAAAAATCAGTAGCATTCCTGTACACAAACAACAAAGTCACTGAGAGAGAAATAAGGGAAACCACACCCTTCACTATAAAATCCAAAAAAAATGAAATACTTAGGAATCAAACTAACAAAGGAAGTAAAAGATCTATACAGTGAAAATTACATTACTCTGAAGATGAAAATCGAAGATTTCCAAAAATGGAAAGATATTCCCTGTTCATGGATAGGAAGAACAAACATCATAAAAATGGCCATTCTCCCAGATTCAATGCAATTCCAATCAAAATACCACTTGCCTACCTCACAGAGCTAGAGAAACCATTCCTGAAATTCATCTGGAACCATAAAAGACCTAGAATAGCAAAGGCAATTCTGGGCAACAAAGGGAAGGAAGGAGGCATCACAATCCCTGACTTGAAACTATACTATAAAGCTACTGTGATAAAATCAGCATAGTACTGGAATCAAAACAGACCTGAAGATCAATGGAATAGATTAGAAAATACAGCCACAACTACAAACACACTTAGCCACCTCATCTCTGACAAAGGGGCCAAACATGTACATTGGAAGAAAGACAACCTCTCTAACAAATGGTGCTGGAAAAACTGGCTTTCTATATGCTGTAAACTAAAACTAGATCCATGCCTATCACCATGCACTAAAATAAAGTCAAAATGGATCAAAGATCTGAATATAAATACAGAGACACTAAACTTACTAAAAGACAGAGTAGGTAAAAATCTTGATGACATAGGAGTAGGCAGAGAGTTCATGAACAAAAATCAAATTGCACGAGAAACACTTCCCAGAATTAACACCTGGGATCTCATCCTACTAAAAAGTTTTTGCATGTCAAAGGAAATCTCCAACAGAGTGAAAAGAAAACCCACGAACTGGGAAAATATCTTAGCCAATTGTTCATCAGAAAAAGGACTTCTATCTAAAACATATAAAGAATTAAAAGAAATGAGGCCCCAAAAATTCAAGGACCCAATCCAAAAATGGGCATCTGAGATGAATACACACTTCTCAGATAAAGAAATACAAATGGCAAATAAATATATGAAAAAATGTTCAACATCAATGGTCATTTGGGAAATGCAAATTAAAACAACACTGAGATTTCATCTCACTCCAGAAAGAATGGCCAAGATTAAAAAATCAACCAACAACAAATGCTGGAGGGTCTGTGGAGAAAAAGGAACTCTTCTCCACTGTTGGTGGGAGTGTAGATTGGTGCAACCACTGTGGAAATCAGTGTGGAGATTCCTCAAGAAGCTAGGATTAAAGATCCCATTCAACCCAGCTGTCCCTCTTCTGGGCATTTTCCCAGAAGAATTGAAAACATTATACCACAGTGATATCTGTGCACCCATTTTTATAGCAACCCAATTTGTAATAGCCAGATTTTGGAAACAACCCAAGTGCCCATCAATCAAAGACTGGATAAAAAAGATGTGGTATTTTTATACAATGGAGTACTACTCAGCTATTAAAAAAGATTGCATTGAGACTTTTGTAAGTAAATGGTCACTACTTGAGACCATACTCATAAGTGAGATAAATCAAACCCACATGTGTAAATACCGTATTCTCTCCCTAGTGTAAGAAATGGAAAAGTATATATGATCCAAAATCTATAATAAATACTGTGTAAGGGTAAAAAACGGTTCAAAGAGCAAAAGTAATTGGGAAGGGAAAAGGCGGAAAAAGAAAAGGAAGAGGAAAAGATATAAATCTGTCTATATGTATATGTAAGATAACTAAAATGAACACACTGCAGAATGTATTCATTATTGAGAAAGAACAATTAATACTCATATGATCAGATCAATTTTATATGTCTATATCTGTTAATGTAAGTAACCATTTTAAAGATAACAATATGCAATATTGCAACCATTGTCAAGTTTCTATCATCTGGTTTTGTAAACCTGCAATGTTACTGTTGTGCATTTACTCTACTCGTTTGTTTGTCTCTTTTGCTTGTTGCCTTTGTTATATATGTCTTTTTTCTTTCTTTTTTCTTTGCTTAAATAAAAAAATAAAATAAATAAATAGAAAATGTGATATTTATATACAATGGAATATTACTTTGCCAGAAAGAAAGATAAATTTGAGACACTTTTAGGTAAATGGATGCACCTGCAGAGCATAATCCTAAGTGAAGTAAACATACACATTTCAATATCACATTGTTTCTCTTGTGTGGGAAACTCGAGATATAAATACAAATGTAAAATTCTTGTTTTGCATTTAATTTAAACAATTTTTTTGAATTACTCCTTCTTTTCAGATTCCCTCAATCCCTGTCTTCCTAGGTTTCTTCACCTTATATTCACACTCCACAAACTGATCAATAACTTTGATATTTTTGTATAATTCTCCATTCAGATCCAAATTACACCATCTAATTTAATATACAATCAGACAAGGATTGATAAAAAATATGGACAACCAGGGTTGATCAAAACTTTAAAAAGACACATTGCTATTAATCCCCCTCAAAACACTTCCTTTTTCTTCAAAAGCACATTCCATTATTCTTGCCAATTTCTGAAGCAGTTTTGGCAGTCTTATTTAGTGGGTGTATATATGAGGTCTGATCAAAAAATGAATGCTTCCGACTGCCACTGAACAGAAAGATAGGCTCATAAAAACATTAGTTTCCTCATCCACCTTATTCATTGGATCTGGCACTGTGTGACTTCTGGCTCTTCCCCAAAGCCTAGATGGCCATGAAATGTAAACATTTTGCAAAGATCCAAGACATTGTTTTAGATATGGTAATGCAACTAAAAGTACTCACAAGGTAGGACTTCCAGAACTGCTTCAGAAAGTAATGAGAATGATGGGATAAGTATGTTTAGAGCAATGAGGAGTATTTTGAAAGGGATTAATATAAATGGTCTTTAACTGTAATAATTTTTCAATTTAATAATTCAATGTATTTTGATCACACCTCATAGAATGTGGAGTACTTCATACAGAATGAATTTCAATTAGCAACATAGAAGAAGAGCCTCATTTGTATGTTTTGGCAAGAAGAAAGAGAATTATCTAAATAAACAGGAGGTTGTAAAGAAAAGAGGTCACTGAAGAAAGAAATAGTCATATTGTTAGGAGAAGCACTGGAGAGAGGAATTGTTGAGAATTGGACCAAATCATATTCTGCATGACACAGGCCAGGAAAGGATGACTGTTTGATGCATGCCTCCTGGAATAAAGGCAAAAGTTCATTGTTTATGCCACATATTTAGGGAGGCTGAGACCAATCTCCTGGCTCTGGCCCAGCATATGCACAATTTATGTCAGAGTCTTTCTCCACAGCATAGTTGCTCAGACCTTGTGCATATTCTGAACATCATGCCTTCTCTGTGTTAACTTAGATACGCTACTGTCCTCACAAGGTAGAGGATTCCAGAGGGCAAGACTGCCTTCATTTTTGATTCCTTAGTAGAATAACACCTGGAAAAAAAAAGTATGTTCCTGAGAAGAAATGGGAAACATCAGAGGTCCCTAACCCTGTCCTGCTGGAAACCAGAAAGCACAATAGGATGTAAGCAGTAGGTGAGCAGGAGAAGCTGATCTGTATCTATAGCTGATCACCATCACTCAAGTTACCACTTGAGCTCCACCTCCTGTCAGATCAACAAAGCAATAGATTCTATTATAGGAGTGTGAAACCTACTATATGAACTCTATATGTGAGGCATTGAGCTTACATACTCCTTGTAAGAATATAGCCCTGAAACCTACACACCTGCTGTTATGACTTATATCCAGATGTCCACACAAAGCCTCTTGAGCTCATAGTTGGGGCTTCTGGGAGTGACTGGATCCTGCATGATACTAGATTAGTCCCCTGATCATTTCAGTGTAGTTCTAGGTATAAATGATGGATTTACTGAAGAAGGAAAACCGTCTCTGACTATTTATGACATC
>RJWM01045984.1:0-12534 GCA_004363535.1 Dasyprocta punctata
TTTTTTTTTTTTTTTTTTGGTTGTTGCTGTTTTGTTTTGTTTTTTGTGATGCTGGGAATTGAACCCAAGTTCTTATGCGTGCCAAATAAGCACTCTAACTCTATCACTATCCACAGCACGTTTTGTTTTGTTTTGTTTTTGAGACCGGTTCTAAGTTTCCTCGGAATGGCTCACATTTGCAACCCTCTTGTGTCAGCCTCCTGAGCCGCTACGGTTATCATGCAAAGCGTCATCTTAGCCTCCCGACCTCTCCTCCCGCGAGGTTTCCTTGGCTCGCAGTTACATGGCGGAAGGGCAGGGCAGAGCAACCTTGCCTCGCTCCTGGTGACCGGAAGCACAGCCCAAGGGAGCAGGCCGGGGACCCTGGGGAGTCTCCACGGTCACGCTCCCTACGCCCCTTCTCCTCCTGATGCGCTCACCATGCAGTCACGGCGCCAGCCAGTTTGATAACCAGGTTGATGGACGCCAACGCCATCAGAGATGAGGTCTGCCCTGGATGGATTATGTTGATTCCTGGCAATCTATAGGTCCAAAGCTTTTTATCATTAAAGATAAATAAACATTTTAAATATAATACATATTTCAGACTTGTAGGCCACAACGGATTTCTATTGCTTTTGTTTTTATTTTTGAAGAACCACTTAAACACATTTTTAAAAAAATTCTTAGCTCAAAGGCCACGCAAAAACAGGCCACAGGATCGATTTATGCTGCTTCTGTGGAAGCACAGGAACAAAACTCAGGGTTTAATCAGAGACCCTGGCACAAACCCACACAGACAAAAGCTGCCTCCTCCTTGAGTAATGCATAAAATACATCCCTGCCGGAGCAGTGGGTAGGTGTTCGCAGGCCTGTGCTTGGTTCTAGATGAAGAGAGAGAGAAAGCCAAAGTTCCTCCCCTCCCCTCCCTGAGTTCGCTGATCCTAGACAAGCCACCTCATTGGTGACTCCCTGGAATCCAACCACGGCAACGCCTTCATTAACAAACGCTTTTATTGCAAACAATTTGGTTCACAAACGGAAGTGTTAGGCAAGATTTTATTCTTGTTTGCAAATTCTGCAAACATAACCACAACCATCTTTCCCACACAAACACAAACGTGGCCATCTTTTTCCCAAAATCGTAACTCAAATCAAGTTTATGAATCCAGGTGTTGCTATAGCTGAATTTGCTGAACACCTGAAATACAAATTTGGCCTAAAGTCACCCAGAATGACTACGACGAGCATGCGGTGGGATGAGATGCTGATCTGCACTGGAGCGACACTCGAAATCCAGGTCCCAAGGAAATTCTCACAAACCCAGCGCCAAGAAATACAAACTCACAAGCAGAAATCTCAAGATCCATGAAGAAACAAGGAAGACAGCGCAGGAAAATGGTCATGTGATAAATATCAGGTCCAGGATCTAAAGTAAGTGGCGTCAGCTTCCAGGAGATTCCAGTGCACCAGAAAGTTTGAGACCTCCAGAGTGATTTCAGGGCTCTGCAGCAGAGTTGCCAAAATCACAGTAGGAAGAGGAGAATAAATTGTTCTAATCTGGGCTACCTTCGTCTTATGATGATGAATTTGGAGGACATAAAATTTCATCTCCAAGATGTTTTACTGCTTTTATGACTTTTGAGACCAGGGAATGAATAATCAAATTTTTTTGGTGTGTGTGGTGCTGGGGATGGAACTGTAAAACTTCATGCATGCTAGGCGAGTGCTCTACCCCTGAGCTATAGCACAAGCCTTTGTAACTTATTTGTTGAGATGGGATCTTGCTATGTTGCTCAGGACAGACTCGAACTTGTAACCCTTCTGCGTCAGTATCCTAAGATGCTATAACCACAGCATGTGTCATCATGACAAGCCTCAAGCTTATTCTCTACCCGCAGAGTCTTGCACGATTCAACCTGACTCACAGGCCACAAACACACCATGGCTGTTGGTTCAACCATGTATCATCATTACCTAGCAGTAGCTCTTTCAATATTGTGAAACTAATGGCTGAATGAACAACAGAAGCTCGATGGATTTAACCCAAGGCACTATGTCCAAATCACCACATCAACCCAAAGGATTGCATGCTAAGAACTTGCCTCTGCTATCTCAAAGAAGAAACTCAACAGTGACTTTAAAATAAATAGATAGCTGGGTGTGGTAGCATATACCTGGGATCCCAGCACTTGGGAGGCTGAGGCAGGAAAATGACTGAGAGTTTGAGGACAGCCTGGGCTACATAGTGAATTCGAGACCAGCCTGAACTTTATGGGAGACCCCATCTCAAAAAAAAAAGTTAAATAAGTATATAGTGTTCATAATCATTGCTATCATATTAACATTAGGAATAATAGTGAATATTTGAGTGTCAGCTAGGCACGAGGTATGTGTTTGAGATCCTGGAAGACAGGACAGTAGGACAGAGTTACAATGACAGTGAAATCCAAATAAGTCTGGAGTTCAACTGATGTTTATGTGCTGGTGTGAGTTCTTTGGTTGTGATAAATGCACCATAGCAATGTGATGTGTTAACAAAATGTGATAAGGTATGTATCAGAATTCTCTGTTCTATGTTTATAGCTTTCTATAGATCTACAACTAATCTAAAAGGAGCTTACTCTTTTTTTTTTTTTTTTTTTTTTGAGACAGGGTCTTACTACGTAATTCATGTTGGCCTTGAACTCTATGTAGCCCAGGCTGGCCTCAAACTCACTGTGATTCTACTGCCTCAGCCTTCTGTGTCATGGAATTACAGTTGTACACCACCACACCTGAATTAAATTGGTTTTAGTTTACTAGAGAGCATTCATCAAACATAAGAACCTGTTGGATTACTGGAAACATAGGGAATAGGGAATGGTTTGTGATGATATTGGAGTCACCTCCCCCAGAAATGTTAGAAATCAAGCAGAAAACTCGGGATGCATCCTGAAAGTTTAGATGATGTTCTTCTTGCAGCAGACTATTACTCCAAAATATTTTTATACCAATTCCATTGCTGAAAACTATACATTTTTTATTTGTAGTAACTGTGATAATGACTCTTCAAGGCAAAGTAATTAGAAAATGTACCAGATGAGAAGTTAATCTTTTGTTATTCTACGTCAGAGTTATTCAAAGATAATAAAAAGTCTGTTTGCTTAACTGGAGCCCAATGATTACACTTGGCACTGGCTGGGTAAACAATGGAACACAAATGCACTAATTTGTGCGCAGCACTCGGCCCTTGTGGTGAGCTATTCCTCCCAGTAGGGGGCGCTGTTCACCATAAAATGGTATCGATGTCCTGGCAGTGGGGAAAAGGTTCAGGGAATCTGTATAAACAGTTTGCAGAGTAACTTGAGGAAGACTGACCATTCAAAAATTTTCTCCAATAATATTTGCATAGTAAGAAAGGGAGAGAGGACATCATCAATCAACATAGTCGGGAGGGATATGTTTCACAAAATGAGAAAGGTGTATCAAAGTATATAACCCTCGAGGACATCTTAAACCTGTGTATTCTAAAACCATAGATCCCTAAATAAACAGCAAGTTAAAAAGTGACAAAAATAGAAATTCTTTAAAAAATAGAAATTGTAAAGGGGAAAGGAGAAATAAAGGAAGGGAACAAAAATATAGATTTACACACAAGATCATTAAAATAGTAATACAGCTAGTTTCTCTTCATTGAAAATAAAGGTCTGGGTTAATAGTGTTTGGGCAATATTTCATACCTATATCTTGTACTCTGAATAGCAACTATATAGACAACAATATGCAATGTATTAATTATTATAATTTTTGGAAGTGTTTTATTGTTATTTTTACTTTTTTCTCTTTAAAATAAGAAAAATAAAGGTTGATGTTGAAAACCAGAAATGCCTTACCTCAAGCTGTGTTGTTCTCAAAAGGTCCTGCGGCAAGCATGTTGGAGCATCATCCTAGCACTCACGGATTGTGCACAGGTGTCTTGCTCCACAGCACAGCTCCGGAGTGCTTTCTCCAACGCAGCGGCAAGCGCAGCCTCCACGTGCAGGCACACACACAAACCCACTGACCCGAGCAAAATCCTCCAGTGAGCTCCCCTCTCTATTAAGCCTACATACAAAACAGAGGCCTTGTCTAGCTTCTCACTCGTCCCACATGACCCGGATCCACTGGCTTTCTGTAGCACCTTCCAGCTCTAACATGCAGGACACTCTCTTCCGTCACAGGACCTTGGCCCAGGCTCTTCCTGGCACGGGTCTCACCCTACCAGCTAATGCCTAACCAGCCTTTGGCTCTCGCCTTCACGGAAGGAACTGCTCGCTCTCCTAGGTTAGGTGTCCCTGGTAAATGCTTACCTAGGACGTTCCCCCCAGCTTTCATAGCTTTCATAATAAGTCTACTCACTGAAATTGGCCCAAAATTAGGGTCCACATTTTTATTTTCCTTATGTCCCAGTAACTGGCATAGAGCATGACATAGAGCAGGTTTTAATACATATTCACAGAAGAAATAATTGGAAGAATGGACACACACCTCGTTTTTCTGCCTCATTCCTTTTTTTTTACTCTTCATCCAAAAAGAATGAAACACTTTCACTCAAGAGTTAGAACTAACAATGCATGGGTTTTATACTGTGCTGTCTAGGAGAGTTTAGACAAAAATAACATGGTAGCCAAAGCACTGGAATACTAGCCGCATAACACACATACCCACCAAAAAATCATATAAAAGAAGAGGTAAGATTATATATAATATAAATTTGTCATTTTTGAGACATATCATGAGGGAGCAAATTTTCTAAGGAGATGTCTTCCAAGATGCCTGTAAGAACAGGATCCAGGTTAGCACTTCTAAGTAGTATTGTCTTGGGTAGTTGAAAAACTCAGACTATGTATCGATTCGGGTAAGGCCAGAAAACTCCGCCTCCCTTAGCAGAGCAATGGGTGTCATAGACAGCTTCACGCCGTGCGGGGTCCTGGTGAGCTGGACTAGGCCAGTGATATTGCTCCTTTTGGTCAGGCTTTGCTGTAAAAGGCCAAACTGTGCTATCTTTTGCCAAAAGAGGTCTTTTTGAGCCAGTTCCCCAGTCCTCCTTCGATGACATTACGGTAAGAGTCTTTGAGGGCTTCCTCTCCATCTGGGAGGGTAAAATCATTCAGGATCATCTTGTACTTCTCTTGTCCCGAGCATGGACTCAGCCATACCTCTGAGAAAGAATATGTCAAAACACAATCAAGGAGAGAACAATCAAGGAGGTGATCCCCGCCTGGAAACCAGCACCAGGCGCGGCTGCGGCAGGAGTGGGGACAGCCACACCCACGCCGCTCTCTGTGAGCAGTGCCATTCACAGACTGTGGAGGGAGAACCAGGGAAGCCATGTTATTTTCAATGTTTTGTTGGGTTGGGTTTTATTCTTTTATTTTATTTGAGTATGTTAAATCTGATGCCATGAGCAGCTATTTGAAAAATAGCAAGACATATTATGGTAGCCATTTTGTATTTACTATTGGCTTGTTTCAAAGTCCTTTACTGCATTCATTGTTCTGTCTTTATGGTTTTTATTCTGTTCTGTTCAAATTATACTATGTCCGAAGGTATCTGCAGCTATTCTGAAGACAACAAAAGGCATTATGGTAACTATTGTTGATTTCATAAGGTCTTGAAGTCCTGTATCACTGATACTGGTCTATTTTGATTGGTTTTATTCTGTTTTATTTTCTTTGGTTTTATCCTCTTTAAAATTAAAAAAAAAAAAGACACAAGGTTGTAACAATGCTCACTGCTGCTGGGCTGGGATTTTTGGGGGGTTTTGTTTGTTTGGTGGGGGGGCTGGTTACTGTTTCTAGGTCTTTTCAGTGAAATATGCAGTTTTATTTTTTTAAAAAATCTCAAGTTTATGTTGACACTTCTTCCAATTCCAATATAGTTTTACAAAATTTTTATTAACCACTTCTCTGTGGCATCTGCATGCATTCCCTTGATTCTGTGTGAAGAACTCTGAATCTCAAGGACACAGAATGACAGGCTGAGATGCCTATTAATTATTAATTTATCCCATACTGCACACACAACAGTCTCAGAAAGAGAACACTCAGATTTCAGGATTTACTACTCCCAATAAGAAGAAGATCTATCCTGCTGAGCACAGGGGAAGCAAAGCCAGAGAAAGAAGAGAGATTTGTGTCTCTGCCCAGAACGTGTGGGCTTAGGCCATTTACTCTCTTTACGGAAGCCCGTCCTGTTCTCTGAAATGCTGAATCAGATTATTAAGAACAGTCCTGGTAAAAACTCATTTTTAAGACTGGGCAAAGTATAAATAAATATAGAGAAAATATATAAAATACATCCTAATTCTTTTAAGACATGACAAGATGGGAAGGAATTATCAGGATCCCAGACACATGCATGAAGAAAGCAGAATTTTCATTTGCTCAGAAAGCAGTCATCTGCCCCAAACACTTTGGATTTTCATTTAAGTAACCTTCTCTGGGGAAGAGGAAAGAAGGAAAAGCCCAGAAAATCTACATCAATGGAGATCCATCCCATTATAACTGGAGGAAACAGAGCTGCGTGCCCGCACAGAGCTGTCCTGGTACAGAATTACAGCCCACGTTACCCACCCCAGGGTCCCCTCCATTTTCTGGGGAATTTTAAGCCTTGAATGTGGGTAGAAGTTGTCTTAACCTGGTGGGGCCTCTGGGCCTCTTGCAGAGTCAAATGTAAAATCCTTCCTGGAAAAAGTCAATTTCATATTAGGCCTCAGATAATTTGTGTGATAGATTTTTAAATACCGGACTAAGTCAAAGATATCCAGACATAGAGAGAAAGTAGGTGCTATAAACAATATCCAGTGGGCTCCAGACCACAGACACGAAACCGCAAAGGCTTCCCATCACAGGCTTCTAGAAATAAACTGTACTGTGCTTAAAGTTTTTGTTTAAAAATTAACAATATTTGAAGAGAGAGAAACCATAAGCAGTTTTACTTTTGAATTTAAAATTTTAAATGAGGGCCGAGGGGAAGCAGGGTAAAAGGAGTTGAGGTGTGTTACACACGCACCGATGAGCCGCAGTGAATGAAATCATTATGCACTGCAAACATTCAGGAATAAAAATTAAAAATTTAAAAGAATAAAAACAGATTATTTTAAAGAAGTAAATGAAACTTTCAAAAATAAAATAACAAGAATTTAAAACTCAGTACATGAGCTTTACAGCAATTCAGACTGAGATGAAGGAAAAGTAAATAAATTGCAAAATGGGGGAGGGGGCCGTCCGCGAGGAGGGACTGAGTGACAGGAGCACCGCTGACCCGGGGGACAGGTCAGAGTCACGAGGGGCACTGCAGGTGCTCGCTTGTCATCTCAGACAGCGAAGGAGAAGAGTAATGCGGAGGATATATTTGAAAAGACAGTCAATCATAGTTTTCAGAATTGATGGAAAACACTTCCACGAAGTTCAGAAGTCCAATGAATTCCCAGGACAGTGAATTTATACACTAAAGACGTATTTTAGAAAATTTTTAAAAATCAACTGAACAATCTAAGCTTCTGCCTCAAGAACCTAGAAAAAGAAGAGCAAAATGGACCAAAAGCAAGCAGGAAATAATAAAACAGAGTGGAAAGATTAGAAAAATAGAGGAAAAGCAAGGAGACAAAGAGATGATTCTTTGAAGATCAATCAAACTAGCAAATCTCTATCGAGATAGACGAAGGCAAAGAGAGGACACAAATTACCAACACAGGAATGAAACAGAGACCGCTCCTGCAAACCATGTGGACAGTAAGAGGGTAATGAGTATCACTGACAGCTCCATACATACGTTTAACAGCTCAGATGCAACCGACCCATTTCTCAAAATAAAAAAATCAATGAACATAAAATAGATAATCTGAAATGTCACATAAGAAATGATAAAATTTAATTCATAAAATTATTCAAAGCCCCCCAAAAAGAAATCTCTAAGTTCACAAGTTTCCACAATGACTCTACCAAAGCTTTAAAGAAAATCAACACCATTTTATACAAGCTCCTGCAAAAAACAGAAGAGGACAGAATCCTACTAATTTAATTCCTGAAGTTAAACTGGCTTCACCATTCAACAAGCGTCTGTAGTTTATAAATTACTTTGCCAAAAGTATTCTGTTATAGCAATACACAAAGAATAGGAAAATGACCAAGTGGGGTTTAAGAGATGCAAAGCTGAATATTTTAAAATTGATCAATGCAATCTATAATATTAACAGACTAAATAAGAAAACTCACAATTGTATCAATTCATAAAGAATTTAGAAAAATGGTGGAGGGGTGAGAAACAGAATCCAGACACTGGAATATAATTTAGGAAAGAAAAAAAAAAAAAAAAGAAATAGAACCCTGGGAAGCAGGAAGAATATGACAGGAAAATTAAAACCTACAGAGAAACTGGAGACAAACACAACATGGAGAAGGGAGGGGACAATCTACACTTTCTCTGGACCCCAACTTGTGGTTCATGGGAAAGGGAGGCAGGTTCTGAAGAGGCAAAGTGAAAGCTGGGGACTCCAGAGGGCCTCAAGCAGAAACCCGGAGGTGGAACTGTCTGGCAGGCACTGAGAACCGCAGGAGGAACGTGGGTTTCTGCTCCCACCTGAATTCTTCAACAGGCAACGGCTGGGGAGTGACTCCAGGATGAGGGCTCACGATGTCCTATGCAGAAAGTGCTTGGTCAGACATCATTCCAGGAGGGGATTGATTATTTGAATCCAGGACTGAGAGCAACTGCAGAAAAGCTTAAATCCAAGGCTCCCATTGTTACATTCCCAAAGTGACTGAAGAGACAGTCATAGTGGACAGCAGTGGTCGGGAGCTGTGGCCAGGGAGCCACAGTCTGGCTGGAAAGAGACTGGCTGCAGAGTTTAAGCCAAAGAACACAGACTGAGCCCCATGGCCAGTGGCAAGGCTCAGCCCGAATTGCTTTGGATTTGAAAGGTGCAGCACAGGTGCCCTCACTCTAATCCTACAGCCTGCTGGTGCCTGCATCCAGCACTGATCTGGGGTGTGAGAGAGAGAGAGAGAGAGAGAGAGAGAGAGAGAGAGAGAGAGAGAGAGAACTACAGGCCAGTCTCCTTAATGATCTGGTGGATCAGGAAGGTCTGATTGCCTTGCTAATCCACCAGCATGAGCAGGGACTCAGATACCACTCCAGACTTACAGATCCTAGAAGAAAACCACATGTTCGAAACCACAGAGAATTTTCTTTTCTTGTTGTTTTGGTTTTGGGTATTTTTGTTTTGGTTTGTGTGTGTGTGTGTGAGAGTGGTTTTTTTCACCAAATTCTACAAGAACTTTACAGAACATCAAATGCCAGTACTCCTCAAACTCTGTAATAAATTTAAAGAGAAGTAATACTCCCACAGTCATTTCTGGAAGCAAGCATTACACTGATTTCAAAACCAGAAAAGGACCCAACCAAAAAAAAGAACTACAGCCATGGATTTAGCTCAGCAGCGTAAGTGCCTGCCTGGAAAAAGTGAGGTCATGAGTTTGATCCCTGGTACCAAAAAAGAGAGAGAGAGAGAGAGAGAGAGAGAGAGAGAGAGAACTATAGGCCAGTCTCCTTAATGATCATGTATGCAAAAGTCCTCAGTAAGATACTGGCAAGCAGAATGCAGCAAATCATAAAAAGTATCATACATCATGACCAAGTAGGGTACTTTCAGGGATGATTCAATATACCCAAATCAATAAATGTAATACTCCACATAAACAAAAGCAACCAAGTACAAAAATCACATGATTATCTCAATAGACACAGGAAAAGCATTGGACAAAATCCAACATCCATTCATGAATTAAAAAAAAAAAACCTCAAGAAAATAGATATGGAAGGCCTTTGTCTAAATCTGATAAAAGTGAAACAATGGCTAATGTCATACCAAATAAAGAGAAGCTGAAAGCTTTCCTTCTAAAATGAGAAACAAAGCCGGGCGTGGTGGCGCACACCTTTAATCCCAGCACTCGGGAGGCTGAGGTAGGAGGAGCGTTGTGAGTTTGAGGCCGGCTTGGGCTACAACGCGAGCACAAGGCCGGCCTGCGCTACATAGTGCAACCCTGCCTCAAAAAATCCAGGTCCAGGAGTTTGGCTCAGTGGCTTAAGCACCTGCCCTGGCAGGCGCGAGGTTGTGAGTTCAATCCCCGGTGCAGCAAAAAAATAAATAAATAAAAAATAAAAAATAATAATAATAAATAAAATAAAATGAGAAACAAGACAAGGATGTTTGGTATTACCACACCTATTTAATATAATTCTCAAAATATTAGCCAGAGCAATTAGACAAGAGAAAGAAAAGTAATATGGATAGGAAAGAAAGAAGTTAAATTGACATTATTTGCAGATGATATGGTCCCCTATATAGAAGACCCCAAAACTCCACCAAAAGACTCCTAGAATTAATAACCAAATTTAGACTGGTTATAGTCGTGCACACTTATAAGCCCAGCACTCAAGAGGCTGAGGCAGGAAGACCACCATGAGTTAGCTAAAGGCCACCCTGGGCTACACATGTGTTCCATACCTGCCCAAGCTACATAATGAAACCTTGTCTCCAAACACAAAACAAAACAAAAGCAAAAAACAAAAAAGAACACCATAGCAGGGTACAAAGTCAGCACTCAAAATCAATAGCTTTCCTGTACACCAATAATAAACTCATCAAGAAAGAAGTTAGGAAAACAGTATCAGCATTGTTGTAGTAAGGGTTTAAAAGAGGATAGATTTAATACAGGACACATAATTTATAGGATTATTTTACAATATTCCCAAAGAGTCAAATGCAGAAGAGTGTAATAGATCTGTCCACACACTAGAGATCCAAAGAATCTTTTTAATTCATTCCTAGGTTGATGCACATTTGGGTTGTTTCCAAGTTCAGTTGTATTGGTTTCATCCTGTGTTCCCCAAAGGCCTCATGTAATTTGGATGCGGTTGAGTCTGGTGTTTGTGATTGGTTTGTTGTCTAGCACTGGGATTGGTGATGTGAGTGCTGCACCCACCCAGGGGTGGAGCCAACAGAGAAAGGGCAGGATGAATGTGTGTCTGTTTCTTTCTCTGGACAGTTTGCTTGCTGTTTGGCAGCTGCCATGAGTGGCTGCCCCACCATGCCATGTTGCCTTGGAGCCAACTAAGTATGGACCAAAACTCCCAAGAGCTATAAGAAATAAGCCTTTTCTTCCCTAATTTTGGGCGTCAGGTATTTTGTCTCAGCAATGAGAAAAAAGTAACTAAGACATCAGGTATCACAAATTGTGCAACTATAAACATGGGTGCACATACATCACTGTGGTATGATGTTTTTGGTTCCTCTGAGAAAATACCCAGAAAGGGAATAGCTGGGTCAAATGGGACCTCTGATCCCAGTTTTTTGGGGAATCTCCACACTAATTTCCACAGTGGTTGTACCAGTCTATACTCCCACCAACAGTAGAGAAGCGTTCTTTTTTCCCCACAGCCCTGCCAGCATTTGTTATTGGTTGATTCTTCTGGGGTGAAATGGAATCTTAGTGTTGTTTTAATTTGCATTTTTTGAATGACCAGTGATGTTGAACATTTTTTTCATATATTTATTTGCCATTTGTATTTCTTCATCTGAGAAGTGCGTATTCATCTCAGATGCCCATTTTTGGATTGAGTCTTTGAATTTCGGGGTCCTCATTTTTTTCAATTCTTTATATGTTCTAGATAGAAGTCCTTTATCTGAGGTATAATTGGTTGAGAAATTTTCCCACTCTGTGGGTTGTCTTTTCACTCTGTTGGTGATTTCTTTGGATGTTCAAAAACTTTTTAATAAGGTGAGAACCTAGTCATTGATTCTTTGAACTATTTCCCATGCAGTTTGGGTTTTGTTCATAAACTCTCTGCCTAACCCTATGCCTTCAAGGTTTCTACTTACATTCTCTTCCGGTAGATTTAGTGTTTCTGTTTTAATATTTAGATCTTTGATCCATTTTGACTTTAGTTTAGTTCATGGTGATAGACATGGGTCTAGTAAAACAGAAATACTTAATCTACTGGGAGACAAAAAACGGTAAAACACATGAAGACGTAGGCATAGGCAAAGATTTTCTGAACAAAACACTGGTTGCACAAGAAACAATACTAAGAATCAACATGAGCCAGTGATATAGTTCAGTGGCACAGTGCCTGCCTGGCAAGCACAAGGTCCTGACTTTGATTCCCAGTACAAAGAAGACAAAGATGAAGAACAAGAAAAATAGGAGGAATCAATAAGTGGGATTACATCGAATTAATAAGCTTCTGCACAGCAAAGGAAATCAACAGAATGGGGAAAATTTTTTTCCAGCTACTCATCAGAAAAAGGACTAATATCTAGAACACATAAGGAACTCAAAAAAGTTAGATCCCTCCGAATTTAAAGAGCCAATAAAAAACGGGCATCTGAGATGAATACACTTTCCAGATAAAGAAGCACAGATGGCCAATGAATACATGAAAAAAATGGTCACAGTGCCCTGGGGATGAGAAGAGAAGCTGTCCTCGCCCTGTACCTACTGCTGACACTCGAGCCTCCTGGGCCCGACA
>RJWM01045985.1:0-12535 GCA_004363535.1 Dasyprocta punctata
AAAAAAAAAAAGGAATGAAATGGGTGAAATCACAAAATATCCTACAGAAATCCAGATGATCAATATCTACTTCAAGAATCTATATGCTAATAAGATGGAAAACACAGAGGAAATGGACAGATTCTTAGATACATATGAGTTACCCAAGCTGAATCAAGAAGATATTAAAATTCTAAATAAGCAAATATCAATCAATGAAATTGAAGATGCAATTAAAGACCTACCAAAAAAGAGAAACCCAGGTCCTTACTAATTCACTGCTAAATTCTACAAGAAATTTAGAGAAAACTGTCTTATTCTCTTTTTTTTTCATTGCTTCAACAAAATGCCTGACATTCAAAGTTAAAGGAGAAAAGGTCTATTTAGCTCACAGTTTGTAGAGCTTTTAGTCCAAAATTGGCTGACTCCAAGGCAGAGTAGAACATGGCAGAGGAGCAACAGTTCATGGTGGCAGAAGACAGCAAAGACAACAAAGGAGAGGACTCAAGACTCTTTCTGTCCCTCATACTGTATGAGGGCTACCCACCCGAGGGCAGGTGTAGCACTTACACCATTAATTCCAGCCAGAACTATGCAAAATCAATCAGCGGAGTGATTTACTAACCACACACACTTAATCTCAGCATCACACACTCTAAACAGAGCCACCTCTGAAAAACCCCATGACTGCATTAGGCTTTAGGGAGACATTTAGACACAAATTGTAACAAAGACCTAATGCCACTACTTCTCAAACTTTTTAATGAAATTGAAAGGGATGCAATACTCCCAAAGTCATTCCTGGAAGCAAGCATTGCTCTGATACCAAAACCAGAGAAGGACTCAACAAAAAAGAAAACTATAGGCTAATTCCCTCATGAACATAGATGCAAAAATCCTCAATAAGATACTGCCAAACAGAATGCAGCAAATCGTCAGAAAGATTATACACCAAAAATGGATGTAGAGATAGTCAAACATACACAAATCAATAATGTAATATAACATATTAACAGTGACAAAGGCAAAAATCATATGATCATCTCAATAGATACAGACAGAGTGTTTGACAAAATTCAACACCCATTCATGATTTTTTAAAAAACTCTAAAAATATTGGAATAGATAGTCTTATGACAAACCAATAGCCAACATCATGCCAAATGGACAAAAACTGAAAGCTTTCACTCTGAAATCAGGAACAACATAAGGATGTCCACTGTCATTACTCTTATGCAATATAGTTCTGGAAAAATTTGCCAGAGAAATTAGACAAGAGAAAGAAATAAAAGGAATAAGGATAGTAAAGGAAGAATTTAAAGTATCATTATTTGCAGATGACATGATATTCTGCATATGGATTTGTCCTTAGCACTGTTAATGTGGTATATTACATCATTGATTTGCATATGTTGAACTATCCCTACATCCCTTGGATGAGTACTATTTGGTCACGGTGGATAATCTTCTTGATGATCTGGTGCATTCTGTTTGGCAGTATCTTACTGTGGATTTTTGCATCTGTGTTCAATTAGGAGATTAGCCTGTAGTTATCCTTTCTGGTTGGAGTTTTGGACCCCAAAAACTTCTCTATGAGATTTCTAGATTTAATAACCAATTTGCCTCAAAAATCAATAGCATCTCTGTACACAAATAACAAACTCATTGAAAAAGAAATTTGGAAATCAACACCTTTCACAATAGCATCCAAGCTGGGTGTGGTGGCACACGCCTTTAATCCCAGCACTCGGGAGGCTGAGGCAGGAGGATCGTGAGTTTGAGACCAGCCTGGGCTACAAAGTGAGTTCGAGGCCAGCCTGAACTGCATAGTGAGACTCTGTCTCAAAAAATAGGGCTGGGGATCTAGCTCAGTGGCCTAAGCACCTGCCTGGCAGGTGCGAGGTTGTGAGTTCAATCAATGATACCAAAAACAAAAACAAAAAACAAACAAATACACAAAAATAGCATCCAAAAAATTGAAATATCTAGAAATCAATTTACTGAAGGAACTAAAAGATCTTCACATTGAAAACTACAGTACTCTACACAAGGAGATCAAAGAGGATATTATAAAATGGAAAGATATTCCTTATTCCTGGTAGGATGAACCAACACAGTGAAAATGATCATACTTTCAAAATTCTTATACAGATTTAATGTACTTCTGCTCAAAATACCAATATCACAGAAAACAGCATATCTCACAAAACTAGAGAAAACAACCCTAAAATTCATTTAGAACCACAAGAGACCTAGAATAGCAAAAGCAATTCTGGGCAATGAAGGCAAGACAGAGGGTATCACAGTCCCTGACTTCAAATTATACTCTAGAGCTACTGTGATAAAAACCAAATGGTACTGGCCAAAAAACAGACCTGAGGATCTATGGAACAGATTAGAGGATGCAGAAACATCTCCAAACACACTCAGCCACCTGATTTTGACAAAGAAGTCAAACATCTTCACTGGAAGAAAGATAACCTTTTTAACAAATGGTGTTAGAAAAACTGGCTTTCCACATGCTGAAGGTTAAAAATAGACCTATATCTCTCACTGTTCACCAAACTAAAATTGAAATGGCTCAAATATCTAAATATTAAAATAGAAACAATAAATCTTCTGGAAGAAAGTATAGGTAGAACTCTTGAAGACACTGGTGTAGGCAGACTTTATGAATAAAACCCTGATTGCACAGGAAATATCACAAAGAACAACTGGGCTCTCATCTTACTAAAAAGCTTTTGCACAGCAAAGGAAACCACCAATAGCATGAAGAGACAACCCACAGAGTGGGAAAAAAATGGGTGAGCTTTTCCTCAGACAAAGGATTACTATCTAGCATATATAAAGTATTCAAGAGGTGGGACAAGAAACAGCAGGGTAAGCGACCTCCCTGAAAGATACTGTCCAGACACTGGAATATAGCAACATGGGGAAGACAAGAAGGAGAGGGATGGGTACTCTGGACCCAGGAAGAATCTAAAGCGAGCAGTGAAGCCCACAGAAAGAGTAAAAAGAAACACTCAAACAAAGAAGGTGGTGGCTGGCAGCACCTCTGCCCAGAGCCGGACCCACTCTGTGAAAAGAGTTGCTGGAACCTGGGGACACATGATCAAAGTCCTGTAGTGGTGGCAGTGGCGACCCTGGAGGCCTCTGCCCAGAGAGGCAGCATCGGAGGAGAGTGGCAGTGGACGGGGGAGCAGACCTGGAGGACTAAACTGCTGAGTGCAGCAAACCCCAAACTCCTGCAAGGGAGAGCAAAGGACTGGCAGCCATTTTGGGGCTGGAGCTAATCCTAGTTGGGCACAGTCCCATGGAAATTGCACTGCCCAAACCCCGGAGGGTTCGATTTGGAGACCACGGCTCCATGCACACCCTAGGGGTGACAGTGAAGATTCACAGACAACTGGCCCAGGTTCCCAGGCAGTGGCCCCTCTCACACACACTGTGCCAGACATCGAGGAGCTGAGGCTGGCTGGGGAAAGGCAGCGGACAGTGCTGTAACAGCGCACCTAGTGGTAACCATCAGATATCCATAATCAGCACTGGCTAGAAGAACCAGTCTAACCTCAGAGATAATTACAGACAACACGAGGAATACCAAGATCCCCAGTATACACTTGTCTAGAACAACCTGGGAATATGTCAAGACAAAGAAGCAAAAGGCAGTTTCTGGCCTCCAATCCAAGCAGAGCAAATCCAGGAGAAGCAAATGCAGAAGAGATCGGGAGTCCCACAACTAAAGTCTCTGAGGTGATGACAACTGGAGAAAAGACACAACCTCATGAGGCTATAAAAGAAATTAGAACAGAAATACTAACTCAACTAAAAGAAGAAATGAAAAACATAATAAAAGAACTGCTAGGCAACTCTAAAGGAGACATACATGAAAAAATGGAGCATAGGAAAATGAGGGAAACCTGGAATGAACAATACAAAAAAGATTTAGAATACATGAAACAGATTCAAAGAGATTACCAGGAAAACAAAAACTCCAATGAAAGTTGGCAAAACCACTTGAAAGAAACTAAAGATAGACTTTCAAACCTTGAAGACAGGTTTGCAACTTGTGATTGTGAAAGGAAAGATCTCTTAAAAATAACAAGAAACCTGGAAGTAACAATATGGCTACAAGACAACTCAAAGAAACACAACTGAAGAATAAAAGGTGTGAGTGAAAATGCAGGGGTCGGTACAAATGAAATTAAAAGCCTATTTACAGAAATAATTTCAGAAAACTTTCCAAGCATGGGAACAGGAAGTAATTTTCAGATAAGTGAAGCATTTAGAACTCCAGCTAACCATAACCAAAATATACCTATACCCAGATATATAATAATCTAGATCCCAGAAATTCAACACAAGAACAGAATATTAAAAGCTATTAGAGAAAAAAAAAACAGATCACCTACAAAGCAAAACCCATCAGAATCATGACAGACTTCTCAACACAAACCATCAGGTCAAGAAGAGCTTGGAGTGAAGTATTTCAAGCCCTGAAAGAAAACAACTTCCAACCCAGATTGATGTACCCTGCAAAATTATCTTTCAAAATCAATGGAGAAACAAGATACTTCCATGACAAAGAACAACTAAAGGAATTTATGACCACCAAGCCAACCCTACAAAGAATACTAAAGGACATTTTAGAGAGAGATAAAAAAGACCACAGCTGCAGAAACAGCGACAGAGGGATACCACCGAGTGGGGCAGACAATTGAATAATCCATCACCGGGATTTGAGTCCAGTATTGTTTTCAGTGAGCTGTTTAGTTTGATCTTATTCTATCTCAACCTGCCTAATTTTATTATATATGAGTACATAGACAGCTATTCCAAAGATAACAATATATATTAGGGTAGCCTTTATTGATATTTGATCACCTTGTTTTGAAACCCTGCATTGCTTTCATTGTTCTGTTTTGAGTGATTTTAACCTATTTTGGTTTGTTTGATTGTATTATAACAGATGATATAGGCAACTGCTTGGAAGATAATATGAGGCATTATAAACATCAATGTTGTATTACTATGTATTGCTTCCATTGTTTTATTTATTTATTTATTTATTTTTGTGGCACTGGGGATTGAACTCACAACCTTGTGCCTGCCTGACAGGCGCATAAGGCTCTGAGACAAATTCCCAGCCCTGGTTTTTTTGAGGCAGGGTCACACTGTGTAGCTCAGGCTGGCCTTGCGCTCGCGTTGTAGCCCAAGCCGGCCTCAAACTCACAACACCTCAGCTTCCCGAGTGCCGGGATTAAAGGTGTGCGCCACCACACCCGGCTCATTGTTTTATTTTTTATTGGTTTTATTCTGTACTATTTTGTTTGATTATATTATGCCTGATGGTATGGGCAGTTATTCTGAAGATAACAAGAGGTATTACAAGGGGAAAGGAGGAAAGAAGGAAAGGAAAAGGAAAAAGACATAGATTTATATGTGGGTATACATAAGATGGTTAAAATGACTATACCACTAAATCATTAACTACTGAGAAAGAACAGTTGATACTCATATGATTAGATCAATTTTACATGTCTATATCTGTCAATCTGAGCAACCCTTTGAAGGAAACGATGTACAATGCTACAACCACAGTCAAATTCCAATCATCTCATTTTGTAAACCTATAATGTCACAGTATCAGATTTGTTGCTGTTGTTTGTTGGTCCCTTTTGCTTTTTGTTTCTCTTTTCTGTGACCATTGTTTTATTTTTTATTTGTTTTATTCTGAACTATTTTGTTTGATTATATTAGGCCTGATGATATGGGCAGTTATTTTAAAGACAACGAGAGTTATTCTAAGGGGAAAGGAGGAAAGAAGGAAAGGAAAAGGAAAAAGACATAAATTTATATATAGGTATACATAAGATAGTTAAGATGGCTATACTACTAAATGCATTAGCTATTGAAAAAGAGCAATTAATACTCATATGATTCAATCAGTTTTGCATGTCTATATCTGTTAATCTGAACAACCCCTTTGAAGGTAACAATATGCAATATTACAACTACTGTCAAATTCCAATCATCTCATTTTGTAAATCTATAATGTTATTGTATCAGATTTGTTGTTGTCTCTTTTGCTTTTTGTTTCTCTTTGCTATGTCCATTTTCTCTTAAAAATAAATAAATAAAGTATTCGAAAAAATCAGACCCCTCAAATTTAAAGACCCAATCCAAAAATGGGCATCTGGAATGAACAGACACTTTTCAGATGAAAAAGTAGAAATGTCAGATAAATATATGAAAAAAATGGTTAACAACACCAGTCATTCAAGAGATGCAAATTAAAACAACACTGAGATTTCATCTCACTCCAGAAAGAATGGCTACCTCCCAGAAATCCACCAATAACACATATTGGTAGGGCTGTGGGGAAAAAGGAATCCTTCTCCACTACTGGTGGCAGTATAGACCAGTGTGACCACTGAGGAAACTGTGGAGAGTCTTCAAAAAACTAAAACTAGAGGTTTTATTTGACTCAACTATTCCATTTATTGGTATATTCCCAAAAGAATGAAAAGCATCATACCACAGCAATACATGCACATCCATGTTTACAGTGGCACAGTTTGTAATAGCTAAATCTTGAAACCGCAAAATGCCCACCAACCAATGAATGGATAAAGAAGATGTGGAGGGTTTTTTTAATGCAATAGAGTACTACTCTACCATAAAGAAAGATAAGCTTGAGACAGTTCCAGATAATTAGATGCATCTTAAGACCATACTCTTATGTGAAATACATCAGACATACATGTTCATATATCACATCGTTTCTCTGGTGTGAGAAACTGAATAATGACCAAAATGAATAATAGCTATTGGGAAATAGAAGAAAATGTTCAAATAAGAAGAGGAACAAGGGAGGGGAAAGGGTGGAAGGGACAAGAAAAAAGAGAAGAGAATGGAAGAAAAAAAGTGGAAAGAAAGCTTTTGTAAATGAGGGGAAGAATGGTTGAAGGGTGGGGAGAGAAATGGGAAAAAAAGAAGCAAGCTATATGGTGTACAGGTACAAATTCCCTATGATGAATGTGATCGTTATGTGTATCTGAAATGTGCCAATAAAAAATGTGAAAGAAAAATTTAAAAAAAAGTTTTTAATTTCTCCTAAGTCAGGTTGATAGAAAAGATCACCAGGAAAATAGCACTATTCACAGCCATATCAGGTACAGTGCTGACATGCAACACAAGAGACACACACCCCCTGCCTCCTCTCACCTGCGCTGCCACACTCGCACGTGGGGGATGAATCACCACGCCGGAGTCATCTCACATCCTCGTCCTTGGCCTGGGATACCCCAAGGACAGACACAACCACATGGCAGCTAAAGGTGGGAACCTGTGATGCATGGAAAGGTCAAGCTAAACTAACTCTGGAAACCACACTTGTAAAAGCTCATTCATGAAGTAACATACAATAAAAATAAGATAGTCTAGTCTAGAAAGGTTAAAACTGACAGCTTCCACTAACAAGCTCCTTCTCCGCCAGGCTCCCCGGGCAGGCTGTCCTGAGACGGCTGAGCAGGCTGTCTGTGCAGGACACAGGTCAAACTGCGTCCCCCGGGAGCAAAGAGAACTGAATCAGGGGCACAAGCTCCCTGGGAAGGAAGGCAGTCATGAGGGATATAAGCTCTCACTTCCCTTGCTGGAAAAAGATGTCTCCCTTCCACCATCAGAGTCTTCAGCTGCAGAGCAGACACAGTAAAGCTGAGCTGAGGGGCTGAAGGACAGGAGGGTCAGGAAGACTCCAGGGTTTGTTTCTTGATTTCAGTGTCTTCAGTGCTGTGGACAAAAAAATCTCGAATCAAGAAAAAAGTGATAGGAGAATACAGTTCTCAGAATTCCAGCAGGTGACAAACGGAGAACCCTGATAAGAATGTTCGCGTCCGTGAAGAAAACCGCGGTGTACTCTTTATGAAATGAACATTTTTGAGTGCCAGGTGCTGTGCTAGACGAACAAATTCTGAAAAGAGAAGGTTTGGAAACCCCGCCTCAGGTCCTGGGAGCTGCGGTGGGAGTGACCCCGGAGCCATGTTACGGTAAAGGCAGGTACCCCGACAAGGTGTGACAGCATGACACTGTGCCTCCACGGCCTCTCCGCCGAAAAGCGCAAGAAAACAACATGGGCCTCTACTCAGGGACAGTCTGCAAAATGCCTGCCTCCGCTCCCCTAGCCCAGTCAGTGCCGTACAGAACAAAGCACATACCGGCCCGCACGGAAGACATGGTGAGCGAATGCACTGCGGTCTCCTGGAGCTAGAAGAAGACAACCGGGGCCGGGGATTTAGCTCAGTGGTGCAGGGCCTGCCTGGCAAGCAGGAAGTTCTGAGTTTGATTCCCAGTACCCCCCGCCCAAATAAAATAGTAATAATCCATATAGACTAGAACAACTGTGGGAAACTGGTGAAATCTGAATCAATTCTGGAGTCCAGACGATTCCAATGTTAACTTGACAGGTCTACATAAGAGAAACTGAATGAAGAATATTGGAGATTTTCTCCCCCATTTTTAGAATTTTTCTGTAAATCTAAAATTATTCCAAACTTTTTAAATTATTTAAATTTTTTGAAAATTAAAAACATACTAGCTTCATAAATACTGTGTGTGTGTGTGTGTGTGTGTGTTCTAGTATATATAGGATCCTGTCCTGGATGCTAAGGATTCAGAAATGAACAGTCTTCATATTTTTGTTTCACTCAGTCCATGGTCCTTGCCAATTTTTAATCATCCAAAGCTAGAGTATCTCTTTCTTTCCTTCATCCTCTAAACTAAATTGAATCAATACAGAACTATTGGCTCAAGTTACTTAAAATATTTTGTCTCAATTATTTTCCAAATTAAAAACTCTTGAAGTTATACGCATATTATGAAGAAAGGAAGAAAAGAGCACCAACTTCATTTTTCACTTAAAATTACCTACAGCCAAAAGCAATGCACCAGTTCCACGTGTCTTAATGCTTTCTAGTAAATGCATAAAGAACAAAATGGTAATCAAAGCTTCTGAGCTTGCATTTTCACTCACTCACATGCAAGTTGGTTAAAGTTTAACTACTAAAAGAAATTTTCTATGCTTTTTTCCTATTATTGAGGATCAAACCCAGGATCTTATGAGTACCATGCAGCATTCTACTACAGAGCTATATTCCCAATTCAGCTGCCTCTATGCTTTTAAACATAAGAAGGGCCTGCTTGCTTAGAGCCTGGGAGATTTTGTGCCAAATTTGTCACTAGTTTCTAGTTAAATCTAAGGTGTGAGTCTTTGTTGTAAGTGTAAGGATAATAGTGCTCCTTAGATTTCAATTTAGATAAATGTGCTTCTGTCCCAAAAAGTGCCCTGCCTCAGCTTCATCCAATGTTTCCCACTGTCCTTAACAAATGGCCTGATAACTGACTCTGAGGAGACCAACACAACCCACCTGTCAGTCCTCTCAGGATAACATCACCATATGGCCACTTGGGGCGTTTGAAATATAATTGCCAACTTTCATTAAAGGCATAAAATTCTCTAAATCCCTGGAGATAGAAATAAAGAAAGAACTTGTTACATACAACCCCTTTGGTTGACTAACATGGCTGCTCTCAAAGGAGAGGGAGAAATCACAATATGCGAGTGGCAAGATTAGCCACCCTTTCTTGATTTAAGGGAGGCTTCTCCCCCCCACCCCACCCCAGGATTAAATCTAGGCCTTCCCTTGAACTATATTACCGGACCTTTTCTTTTTCTTTGTTTCTTTGTTTCTTTCTTCTTTTTTTTTTTTTTTTGTTTGTTTGTTTGTTTGTTTGTTTTGAGACAGCATCTTGCTAAGTCACTGAGTCGTCCATATGGGGCTGGAATTTGTGGTCCTCTTGCATCAGCCTCCCAGTGTCCTGGTATTACAAGCATGTGCCACTACACTGGGTGAGAAGGCTTTTCTCAATATTAAATATGTGTTCCACCCCTGCTCTAGAAAGGGAATGCAAACACTGAATCTACCAAACTTTACACCTATCAAACAGCAAAGGTATGCAGCATAAAACACACGGCTGATCTCCACCGCACGGATTCAAGCAGGGTCCTGGAGTAGAGGCAAAAGGCATGGTGACAAATCGTGTCTTCCATATCCTCTCTGTTTCAACCCCAAACACAACCACAGCCATCCTCCATTCACCCAAACAGGACTACAAACCAACTAACAGGGAGTCAGGGAAGGAAACATTCTGGAGATAGAGAATATTAACAGAGACAAAGTTGAAAATAAAGTCGGTTTATGTCATTATGTATCCTCTCATCTGTTGCAAATGATTAAAAACTGTTTTCTCCCTGCTGAGTAAAGCTGTGATCCTAACTTTAAATTCTTTCATTGTACATTATCTCCCGCTCCATAACGTTTAGCTTGGAAACTTCTATTGATTTTTATTTTAAACACAAAGAACATCTGTTGGTGAGTCACCTATTACCAATATTCCACTATCTCTTCTATTTTCAGTCTGAAAATGTGTGTGACTGGCAGGCAGAAAAGCTCAGCTGTTTGCTCTGAAGCTACCAAAAGGTTTGAGAATCCCACTTAGAGGGAAACTGGAGAATGAGGTAAGTTTATTGATCTCCATGTAGAAGTGAGCTGGAAGAGGAGGTGGTGTCCTTGAAAAGACAGAACCCGCCATGAGAAGATTTTCCCTACATACAATGAGGTGTCTGTTCAGCTCTAAAGCACAGGGGGAACTAGCTGACAACAGTGGTCTTTATAAGTTTCCAGGGGCCAGCCTGTTCCATGTGGTTCCCAAAGACAAAAATGAGCTGTGGGGTTCTATATTGCTAGTTCCCTAAGCAATATCTAGGCCTCCCTGTTGCTGATGAGACATTAATTTTTATTTAGGGGCAACTTTAATCCCAGGAAGTGAATTTTGACTAGTCTAAACCAGTAAGGTCCCCCATTTCTCACCTTCGCAGACATTTTGCACTGAGGGGTAGCCATGTGCTCTAGTTTGGATCTTAACTGCCCCCTAGAGGCCTACATGTGAAAGGTGTGATCCCAAGGAGATGGAAGCAAGAGGTGGGAACTTTTAAAAGGTAATGCCTAATGATGCTAGGTCACTAGGAGTGCGACTTGAAAGAGACAGCAGGACACTAGTCTCTTCCTTTTTTTCTTTCACTTGCACTTCTGGCCATGATGTAAAAGGGCTCCCTCTGCCAAGTGTTCCTATCATGCTATGCTGCCCCACCACAGGTTCAAAAACAATTGATCATGGCCTGAAACCTCTGAAATCATAAACCAAAATAAATCCTTCTTTATAAGTTTATTTATCTCATGTATTCATTACAGTGACAGAAAGCTGACTGCCATACCATAAGACCCAGTTAGGTAATGGCCTGTCAATAGATGTCAGATAGGATTGTTTAGGGAAAGTTTTGCAATCCTAATAAATATTAAAATCACGTTTTTGCACATTTTCTCCCCTTTTCTTCTGGCCTTGAACACAGATATGATATAAGTTGGGGCATTTTGCTGCTAATAGGGGGAAAACAAAAACCCAAGAGAATCTTAGAGATACAAGATCTAATTATCATTGGGTTACTGACCTAATAATGTCAACTTGTTAACACAAGAAAAATAAGTCTGTCATCAGGGTTTCTGTTGTTCACAGCAGAAACCATTCCTCGATGGAAATATTTGCTCATTCTGTTTCTTGAGAGAAGAGTTATTATGTTTTAAATATGAAGTAGGTCCAAACACTCGAGTATTGAGGGCTTGATCCCCAGTGCAGCAAAGTTCAGAAGTGGAGCCTAGAGAGGTGGCTGGATCATGAGAGTGCTAACTTAATCAATGAATCAAGTCATTAGTGAGTTCTTAGCTGAATGAGCCGCTAAGAGTGGGCCCCATTTGGAGGAAGTAGGTGTTGGAGAGTTTGTGATTTAGTTACTTTTCTCATTGGTGCTACAAAGTGTCCAACATCCACAAGTTAAGGGAGGAAAGATTTTCTTTGCTCAGTTTGTAGAGGTTTCAGTCCATATTCAGCTGGCTCCAAGGAAGGCTGGCACGTGGCAGAGGGTCAACAGTTCATGGCAGTGGAAGACAGCAAAAGCAACAAGAGGGTTTAACAGTGCCTTTCTACCCACTATATCTTATCCAGACTGCTGGAATTAGGGCAGTGCCAAACCGATCAGTGGACTGATTAGTAATCCCACACCCTTAAACCTAGCATCACCCACTCTAGATTCAGTCACCTCCAAAAAAGCCTATGACTCCATGAGGCTTTGTGGGGACATCTAGGCACGAACCATAACAGTGTTCCCTTGAAGGATGTGTCTCGTCCCCAGCCCTCTGCTCTCTGGCTTTTTCTGGCTCTTTCCCTCTTTGCTTCCTGGCTGCCATGAGGTGAGCAGCTTTCCTCTGCTACACCTTTCTGCCATGGTTTTTCTGCGTCACCACAGCCTAAAAGCAAGGAAATCAGTCTACTATGACTGAAACTTCTGAAACCTTAAGCCAAAATAAATCTTCCCCCCTCTAAGCTGATTTTCCCTGGTTTTTGGTCACAATGAGGAAACTCTGACATAAGAATACAACAGAGT
>RJWM01045986.1:0-12498 GCA_004363535.1 Dasyprocta punctata
TTTTTTTTATTTTAAAGAGAATAAAACAAAATGAACAAAATAAAACAGAACAAAGCAGATCAGAACAAAGCAATGCAAGCAACACAGGGCTTCAAAACAAGACAATAGAAAATCAATAGGGGCTACCATAATGTCTCTTGTCTTCTTCAAAATAGTTGTCCATATCTTCACACACAATAAATTCAAACAAAACAAAATAGTATAAAACAGATCAAAACAAAAGAATGAAAGCATTACAGTCCTTCAAAACCAGACAATAGGAAATCAACAATAAATACCATAATGTCTCTTGTTTTCTTCAAAATAGCTATCTATCCTTCACACATATTGAAACCAAATAATAGAAAACAGACTAAAACCAATCAAAACAAAGAATAAAAGCATATAGTAAAAATTAGACAAACCAAAACAACATAAAACGAAACTAAACAGAACATTGAAAACAATAAGGGATTCAAATCATGATAATAAATTAACAATGGCCACTGCCTTCCCTTTTTAGACACTTCCTCCCCTTTCACTTTCCCAATATGTATTGTGTATTTTTTTTATTTTGAAGAGAACAAAACCAAATGAAATAAAACAGAATAGAGTCAATCAAAACAACAATGAACATGGTACATGACCTCAAAAAAAGATAAAAAGAAATCAATAATGGCTACCATAATGCCTTTTGTTATCTTCAAAATAACTGCCCATACCATCAGGCATAATAACAGCAAACAAAATAGCACAGAATAAAACCAATGACAACAAAACAATGGAGGCAATACAGGACTTCAAAACAATAGTGAAACAACAGCGGTTACCATAATGCCTCTTATTACCTTCTAAGTAGTTGCCTATATCATCAGACATAATACAATCAAACAAATCAAAATAGAATAAAATCACTCAGAATGAAACAATAAAAGCAATACATGGCTTCAAAACAAAATAATAAGAAATCAACAATGGCTATCATAACATATTTTTGTTATCTTTGAAATAGCTATCCATGCCATCAAATATAATAAATTTAGACAAACTGAAACAGAGTAAAACAAAACTAAACAGAACAATGAAAACTATAAGAGATTTAAATCACAATAATAGATTAACAATGGCCACTGCCTTTTCTTTTTAGACATTTCCTCCTCTTTCACCTTCACAATGTGTTGTGTATTTTGGATTCCACTATTCCTTCAGTTTTTTATACTAGGGAGGCAGCACATTGTTCATCCATGTGACTCTGAATCACTTCATCCATGAGCGTGATCTCAAGTTGTGTCCATTTACCTACAAGAGCCTTGAGGTTATCTTTCTTTATAGCTGAGTAGCTTTCCACTGGATAAAAATGCCATGTCTGCCAACAGCAGGAAAATAGCATGGCAGAGACGAGGCAGTGCATGTTTGACCATAACCATTATTGTAGATGGCCTCAATTCACCAATAAAAAGAAACACAGGCAGAGTGGGTAAGGAGACAGGATCCGTCAATATGCTTTACACAAGAAACACATTTAACTCAAAACGGGGTTCATAGACTGAAAATCAAAGGCGAGGAAACAATGATCTATATGACAGGGAGCCAGAAAAAAGTGGGAGCAGTTTGACTATTAGCTGCGGAGTCTTTCTCTTATTGAGGGAAAAGCCTCAACTGTGCTGTGTTTTGCTGGCCACAGAGAACAGTTCACTTCCTTTGTTTCTAGTGGCCCCCAGACATCCAAACTATGCCACTTTCATAAGTGTTCTAAGTAAGGAAAAAATACAAAACAATCCCTTGGGCAGCTGTCTGAATAACCAGAATATAAAATACATGCTGCACTTCCACTCCCCCTGCCCAAGAACTTTCAAATTGTGTATTTTCTCCTGATTGTACCGTGAAGTGCTAGCTAAAGCAAGCCCCATAATACTTCCTTTTGTTCTCTATGGCCCCCAGATTCTCAGACTGCCCTTTCTGTTTGTTCTCTTGTTGAGGCAAGTCAGAAGCCAAGTTCCTAGCAGTCCTCCAAAAAGCTGTATCGTTAGAGGCATGCTCCACCTTTCATTTTCTCCCAGAGAGAGAAGACATGCACTAAGACTTGCTCTCCCAGTGCTGAAGTGTGCCAATGCGAAGAAGGAACTGCCACAATAAAGTGAAGTTCCTCCTTTTACTTATTTTAATATGACTACATTTGCTTAGTACTCCTCTTTGGTACTGCTATGTATTGAATGGAATCTGGAGTAGTCATAGTGATGTCGGTACATTATTGTTACATTGGTGCTTTTGTGGGGGAAAAGATTGAAACTTTTTATCCAGTCTCTTGCTGATGTTGCTCTTATTGTAAATTATTTTGAAATGTTTCAGTGTGTGAATAATGAGCTTTATTCAGACACACATGTCATCATTAGTGATCATTCATTAAAATCACCCCTTGAAAGCATATAGGTAACCATTGGCATTGAACAATCCAGAACCTACACCCAGGAGAAAAAATTTTTATTATGATTATTAGTGTTTATATTAGTGTGCCAGTATATAATTTCACTCGATAAGGAGAAAGTATTATTTAAATTGCAATACATACGTTAATTTACAAGAGGTGAAAATATGCTGCATCCATGTTCTTTCACAGGAAAGACTTAATCCCAGCAATTTGAAATGACTGCACATTCTGAAGCTTCCCACCTCCAAATAGGATTGTTGGAGATTAAGCAAGTAATGAAGATTTTTTTTGTTTGTTTGTTTTTGTTTTTAAACCTGCTAGTACCATATAGAAAATCATGGATAGTAGAAATAAAGATTTCAAGATCATATATCCAGCCTCTTTTTAAAGACACTATTTGGGATTTTTGTCACCATTTGTGCTACTTAGCTTTCTGATACTGTAACAAATCCCAATGACAATCAATTTATAAATATAAAAGGTTTATTTTAATTCATCATTTGAAAATTTCAGCGTGTGTTTGGTTGGCCTTAATGCTTCAGGCCTGTGACAAAGCAGCACATAATGGCACCAGCACATATCAGAGCAAAATCATTCTTCTCCAAAGTAGAAAGGGGGAAGGGTTTGAGTCCTTCTCCCCTTTAAGAACATGCCCTTTATGACTCAAGAACATCTCTCAAAGTTTCCCACCTACTACTACCGCTGCCCTGGGAACCAAACCCTTAACACTTACTCAAAACATAGTATTACTGTAATGGATAAGCAAATTGATTTTATATTCAAATAGTCAGAAAAGGAAGGTGATTTTTATTTCGTGCATTTTTTTCCCTCTGCCTGCTTAGTGTCTCTTTCCTTTGGCATTATCTATATCCATTTTCCTTCATATTAGTCTACTTGTTGCTATTTCTCTGTGTGAATGTTTTCATGCATTTTATATCTCCCCTTGTAGATTGTCATGCATGCACTACTGATTAAGTTTAGTGTATTTTTTTTCAATGATCACTGTTTTCTTTTTTTTTCTTTATCTGATCTTCTTGTTCTTTTCTTTGGAATAATTTTTTACTGCTTGCAAGGACTGACTTGAATGCTAAAGCAATAATTCAGACACTGATGTCTTAACAGAATTCAAAGGTCATGTTCGAGGCTGGTCTGACTGTGTATCTGCCATATGTCACTGAAACAATCTATTGTTTATCACTATTTTATTGTGTTATACAGTTTTATATTGTTTAGGTATGATCTGGCTCTGTTAGGTTTATCAACTTCAAAATTAACTAAGCCAGCTGGAAGAGTGTAATTTAGAGGGGTAACACATGGATTTGTGAATATTGACATCTTGATAGTGCTCTGAGCGTTTCTCATGTTTCTTCATACCCCAGTTTCACCCAAATAAAGGATGAAAATCAAAATACACATTCACATTTATTAACTCAAATATGGCAAAAATCATTGCATTGTTTAGATTTTACTGAAATATCAAGAATAGGAGTACAGTAGTGTGTGAAGTTCTTCATACTTCATACACTATGTGATATTTAAATGTATTCAAGATGATGTGGTATTTAAATAATGCCTTGATTGTTTTCTTATACAAACTCAATCTTTTTTCTAATGTTGCTCCTCTCTTTATTTTCCCCTTCCTTTCTTTTTCTTTCCTCTACAAATATTTATGAAGCATAAATTGTGAGCTAGAATCTGAGATTTCAGTGATGAACAAGCAAGGCAAGGAGTTGTTTTATGGGAGGGACACACACAGCATATAAACACAAGTAGTGAACAAGGTATGATTTTCTATATGGTATTAGCAAATTTTAATTTTATAAAGAAAATGACTCATGTTTAGGTGACAGAAATTGATGGGCAAGACAAGAGTAGCTATTTTCCAGTGGAAAGTCAACACCTAAATAACAGGAAACAGCCAACCACAAGAAGACCCAGGGCTCAGAATTCCAGGTGGACAGACAGCCATTGTGAGATTCACAGTGCTTAAAATACATGAAGAAAGCCAGGGTCAGTGAGTGAGAACAAAAGGAGAAGGACTAGCATTCAGACAGGTGGGGAGGGTTCTGTTCTTGCAGGATACTGAAGGACAAGGGGAGGGGCTATATTTTATTCCTATTTTAACAAGAAACTATTTGAGGATTTAGGCAGGGATGTGATATGACTTGACTGATATTTTTAAAATATCACTATGTCTCCTGCATAGTAAATAAGGGCAAAGTAAGAACTGGGAAACTTAAGCAGAGCTAAATTGCTTTGTCCTAGACTGCAAAGAAAGTCACAGAACAAGAACCCTTCTCTCCTGACTCCAAGTCCAATTCTCTTTATCATTTTACCTTGTGACCTCATCATTTTCCATTTATTTTTCCATCATTTTGTCCTCCAGACATGATCTTCCTTCATATCTTCTTAGATGATTCTATCAGTTACTCAATTATCTTTTTATTTATTCTTCTCATGGGTTGACCTTGCTGGGTTATAGAAGCATATTGTATTGCCTTTATTAAGAAATGCCCTTTACTGAGAGTATGCTTAGTACATGTGTTGTATGTATAATTGAATGTAAAAATATAGTTCTCAGATAAAACCAAGTAGATTAACAACTTTCCTACTGAGAGAAAATTGAGAAAAAATTCAATAGTGGGGGGAAATTCTTACTGTTTGCAAGTACTTTCCATCAATAGCTTAATATTACAGGGAAAATGATTACCTTTGTAAAATTAATTCTTATCTATAGATTCTTTTTTGTTAAAGTAATTCTTATCTACAGAAAGTTAGTAATGGGGAATAATTCATACATAATTTTAAAAGTGAAAAATTTAGATTGAGAATGACTATTGGGTGGCCATTTTAATTTAGAGAAACAAAGCAGAATAAAACTATTACCAAACTTTTAATTTATCACTCCACATTTGCTTGTCCATTCATGTTTTCACTCAGTAAATATTTATGAAAATTCTGTGTGCCAGAGGTCAATGCCTTATACGTTTGTCATCTGAAGTACTGTTCTTTCTTAATTTGTCAATTTCTTATTCTGTGGACAATTTACTTCTCTGACTCTTCTATGTGTTCTAGAAATTTAACTCTGGTGTCTGTCAGACATGTCAGTTTGGACATGTTTTCTGTATGAATCATATCCTATGTTTTCTTGGCTCCTAACACTCACATTCTTGTTTCTTAGATTCATTTGTCTTCCCCTGCACATTCAAGACTCATATAATCTGGGAAATTTGTCCTGGCTTCACTTGGATGTATTTAAGGAATATTTCCTGAGTAACTCTTAGGACAGGACATCAAAAATCCAGCTAGCTGGTAGAAGTAATTGTGGTTCCTTTGTTTCTTTTTTCAAAGGATGAAGTATTTTCTCTTTTTCCAGTAATTGACTTTTTACTTGAAACTCTCTTTTCTCCCAAGTAAGGCATTTTACTATACTGGAAATCCTAGTCTTGAACCAGTCATGCATCTGAGTTAGATTTCTCTGTCTAGTCTCTGGACATTGCTTACTGAACTCTTCTTTCTCTATCATTGCTTCACAACATAGGATATTTCCCTGAGTGGTGGGAAATTATCTCTTACCTCTACCTGCTTTACTAGTATACTTGTCTCTATTTTTGCTTTGAATCAATTTTCTATAGAACTACCAGCAAGAATTTTAAGAGGTCAGTAAAACTATATGAGGCAGCTGCAGAATGTTTTAATTTCTCATTTTCTATAGATTGAATTTCAAATTCACATGACAGTATAAACAAGTCATCTCTGATTTTCCTCACCTGCATGAACGGTTGCATCTCTTGTTAGTTACTACCTTGATCTCTGGCTTAATAATATTGAACTAATTGCAGTTTTCTGTAAATTTCCCCAAAATATTTCTTCATGTCTTCCATTCCCATCCTTTCTCTTACACCCACTTTAGTCCACCACTACCCTCCTTTCACCTACTGTCATTTCTTGATTTCTTCTTGGATTATCACTGTAACACTGACATTCCCCCTTGTATCCCCTGACTTGTTAAGTTGGGTATTCTTCATTTGAATTCTAAGACTCTGCATGCATATACATATTGTCTTAATTATCTGTGCATGTTTCATGATTTCATTTGCATTTCTAATATTAATTGACCTGCTAATAACCACAAAATATAAATATTTGTGAATTGCTTGATTTTCAAGTAAATTTATTTTAATAAGAAGGAAAGATGGGTGCTCAATTTTCTGCACTTTTTTTTGTATATTTAAATATTTTAATAAGTATTTTGGGAATAATTATATTGGCAAGCATATATTATTTTGTATACTGAAATTAACACAACTGAAAACTTCCTAATAATTTAAATATTGTTTCTTTTCATATTTCTACCTATTAAAAGTAATAAATATGTATCATAGGACATGGCTAGTCTTCCTACTTATAACTATTTTAAACCAAAGGAGTTAAAAGCCTATCCCTCTTCAAAAATTTTCTCTTAGCCTTAAATATGTTGTCAAAATATTGTATGATTCTGGATGACTTGATTAGTCTATTTATTTTTTATTAAATAGCAATGACTCGATAACAGAATTAAGAGAACATTCAATTTAGAATGCTGCTATAGAAGCTATCTTTTCAGTAGTGTATTATAATTAATATATACAATATCCATGTAAACTCAACTTTTTAATAAGATAGTATTTGGGTATTAAATATTTACCATTTGGTAGGCACTGTTGTTGAATGCTCAATGAATAAAAACACATTCTCATCATAGCCATAAAATAATATTACATTTTCATTTTACAAATGAGATGTCTCAGATACGCAGATAGAAAATATGCAAACATACCTGTTATGCCTGAATTATGTTCTCCCAAACTTCATATATTAAAGTAATGATTCCTGATGTGGCTGTACTAGAAAATAGGATCCTTAAAGAGTTAAATGTAGTTATGTGAGGTCATAAGTCTAGTGTCTTGGCTACTTTTCCCTTGTTGCTGAGACAAAACACCTGACACCCAAAATTAGGGAAGGAAAGGTTTATTTAGCTTACATTTTTTGGAGGTTTCAGTCCACAATCAGCTGGCGCCAAGGCAGGGTGGCATGGCACAGGGGCAGCACTTCAAGGCAGCAGCCAAGCAAAAGCAGCCAGAGTAAAACGGGGCAAGAGCAAGCCTCTTCTTCTCCCTTATATTGTACACAGGATACCCCCTCCCTCCAGGGTGGATGTAGCTTCACAAACATCCTTGGCTTCCTTTGCACAGGATGAGGTTATTTATAAAGTAAGAACACTGGCTCCTTGCTGAGTCTCTCAGTTAAACTTCTAAACTTCTCAAGTTGACACAATGTATCAACCATAACAATTCACCCCTTGTCAACTTGGCAACCAGACACATTTCTTAAATCAGCCTCCAGATACAAAGCCAGGCTTATTCTTAGCATTTTGTAACTTAAACATTATAACACATCTTAAGAATCCTTAAGAAGCAGCATTAAGTCTATCAACATTATATTACATTCCAAACAACATTTTCTCCTTAGACCCCCAAAGACTCATGCACATCCCTTTATGCAAAAGGCATTTAGTCCATCAGCAAAAGTTGCCAAAGTTCAAGCCCCAAGTCTCCTCAGAGATCTATGGCAAACTCTTAACCATAACCCCCTGTACAAATGAAAACAAGGTTAAAAATGCCCAATACACAAAGGCACAAGATAAACATTACCATTCCAAAAGTTACAAACAGGGGAATACAAAGAATTGGAACCAAAGCAAGTCCAAAATCCAGCAGGGCAAACATTAAGTCCTGGAGTTCTATGCACAGCTTCTGAAGCAATCTGGTTGCAAGCTCCAGAAGGTTTGAGCGATCCCACCCCTGTGGGACTTCCAGGGGTTTTAACTCCCACAGCTCCTCTCTTGGGCTGGCTTTGCTCCCTCATTGCAGGTTTCCTTAACTGATCCACGTGCCTGGCTTTTCCAAACTTCTGAGCTCTCCATTGCACTTTTGGCTTCACACTCATAACTTCACATTTTGCCCTCTCAAGGGCACATTGCCTGGCTTCCCAGGCCTTCTGAAATCGATGTGGAAGCCTTTTTAATCTCAGAACCTTTGCATGATATGGATAATGCCAAGGTCTACTGCCAGCTGGAGCAGAAGCCAGGCTCTCCTCTCTCTTGACTGTAGGGGTCAAGTGCCTGGATTGCTGGGCACTCTGAACCTGATTCTGAGGAACAGATTTTCTAGGCTGTCTCCATTCTGGAGCCTGATGTGGCCGCTGCCATTTTGAAACCTCCTGTGGCCTCTGTTGCCACTCCAGAACATGGCACTCTGTGGCTTTGTCCTCCAAGCAAAGTCTTTCACTTTTGTAGTTTTGAGGCTGCAAAGTACGAGGACCAGCTGCCTCTTCCCATGATGCCCACAGGCCATCTTTTTTTATTCTGTTCCTTCTCAGCAATGGAGATCTTAGCCCTTTCTTTACAGTCCACAGCTTTACTGGAGTTTCCTTTCTGGCCAAACTCACATTTTAAATTATCCTGTTGGGCTCTTTACTTTTGATTTCCAACATAAATCTGGCAAAAAGCCCCCAACAATAGCCATGCCACCATTTCAACATTGGGTTGCCTCAAAATTTTTTCTGCCAGATTAACCAGTCTACTGTCCTTAATCTTAGCCTCAGACAAAGTCTCTGGACACAGGTAAAATGCAGACAAACTTTCTGCTAAGCTGTAATACACATCATGTGGAGTCCAACAACCAATGTAGTCCTTCTTCCCAGAAGAAACCTCCTGAGCCTGGTCTTTACCAGCAGGCTTTCTATCAGCCTTTTTGTCTTCTGAGCTCTGACCAGAATCTCCCATGCAGAACAGCCTAAGCTGTTCCAGCTCTACTCTTTCAGGCGACATCTCTGAACCTTTCTAAATTCTTCCCACAAACCATTTCCAAAGACTCTTGAACCACATGGTCAGGTATAGTCACAGCAACAACCCCACTCCACTGGTACCAAATTATGTCTTGGTTACTTTTCCCTCATTGCTGAGACAAAACACCTGACACCCAAAATTAGGGAAGGAAAGGTTTATTTAGCTTATAGTTTTTGGAGGTTTCAGTCCACAATCAGCTGGCTCCAATGCAGGGTGGCATGGCACTGAGGCAACACTTCAAGGCAGCAGCCAAGCAAAAGCAGCCAGAGTAAAAGGGGGCAAGAGCAAACCTTTTCTCCTCCCTTATATTGTACACAGGACACCCCCTCCCTCCAGGGTGGGTGTAGCTGCACAAACATCTTTGCCTTCCTTTGCACAGGATGAGGTTAATTACAAAGTAAGAACACTGGCTCCCTGCTGAGTCTCTCAGTTAAACTTCTAACCTTCTCAAGTTGACACAATGTATCAACCATAACAGCTAGGTTCTGATGTAGTAGGACTGCTGTCCTTAAAAGATGAGAAGAGAAACAAACACAGAAAAAACGGTCATGCAAGGGTATTGAGAAAAGATGACTGACTGGCTGCAAGACAAGGAGACTGACCTTAGCAGAATCCAACCCAAGTGGCACCATGAGTTTGGATTTCTGTTTCCAGGACAGTAATAAACTAAATTTCTGGTGTTTAAGTAACCCTGCCTGTGCTATCTTGTCATGGAAACTCTACTGAGCTTACATAATACCCAACTAGTAAATAGCAGAATACAATTAAACCCATATAGCTTGTTTCAAAGATCACTCTTAACTACTGCCTTGAAAAATTGTATTGACCCTTCAAACTCAGTTTTAAAAAGATTAAAATAGTTGCATGCAAACAATTTTAGTTTCCTAACTCATATTTCTATTTCAAACAAACATTTTATTTTCAATTATTATATAATGTTCCATAGAAAGAATTAGGGTACGTTTTTTAAACTTTGAAAAAAATTCATGCTTTCAGATATGACTGTATATTCCAACTTCTCAAAATGAATACTTAAAGGGTAACCAACAGTTTATAACAGGTACCAAGGTTTAATTATCTAAGTAATTAAATTGTTGTAGCACCATAAATATAGTGCATTAAAAACAATTTGTTTGGAGACTATAGTATTCTATGTTATAAATTCTTATAAATACACTTAGTTTTGCATTTTAAAAGTTACAATGTAACATATGTAGTACCATCGCAAATTTGTTAGTTTAATGAATTACAAACACATGTATAAATTTATCATATATAATGTATAATTACAATATATAATACATATTATAGATAATACACCATATATATGTGATGTTTAAACTTAAGTGTCACCTCTACTGGATCAAGAGATTCCTGGAGAAGTGACTGAATAATGGGAGTGATACACACATTGGTAGATTGACTCACTGGTGTTTATAGCTGAAGGTGTTTTTTGGAGTTAGAGCTCAGTTGAACATAGATCACTGGGGTCAGGACTCTGGAAGATAAATCTTTCATTGACATTTTCCCCTGTTCTTTGCTTTTCAGCTGCCATAAAGTAACTTCACTGTATCAAACACTTCTGTCATAGATATTCCTTTCTTAGAGCCAGGTAATCATGGACTGAGTCCTCAGAAACTGTGAGCCAAATAATGTCTTTTCCTTTAAAATTTGAATGTTGAGGACTTTGTCTCAGCAATGCAAAAAGTAACCAATACAGCATGTATTCACGTACCCATTTATCCAAACAGAAATACATGAAAAAAAGAATGGAGGGGGATATACTATTACGTTAAAAGTTCTTATTTGTGGTGGTGGATTGCAGGTGATTTTTATTTTATTCTTTTATATTCTTTGTATTCTCATATTGAAAATAGATGACCCATTTTTATTGGTCAGAATTTAACAAAAGCAGAACAACAAACGTGTTATTGGACAAACCCCACCTTTCTCCCTTTCTCTTTTATGTTAGAAGGAATTGGTTTACATAGTTACAGAGGCTCTGATGTCCAGATCCAGGAGTACTGATGATATGAGTTCCAGGTGAGCTGAGTCTGAAGGTAGAAAAAGACTGATGTCTCAGTTTAAAAACAATCACACAGAGCAAATTCTCTCTTTCTCTGTTCAGGATTACAATATAGTTCCTCTGTCCGGTAATTCAAATGTTAAACTTAACCAGAAACACCCTCACAGAAAAAACATCAAGTTCATATCTGGGTACCTTATTCCCCAGTCAATTTGCCAAATCAAAGCATAAAATTACCCTTATGGTGCTTATATTTTTTTAATTTGAAAATCTGTTTTACATATTCTAGTATTTTGAGTTCATACATATTTATAATAATTATATCCTCTTGGTGAATTGAGTTCTTTATCATTGTATAGTAAACTACTTTGTCTCTTGTGACAGATTTTGACTAAGTCTGTTTTATTTGACATAAATATAGTCACTCCTTTTCTGTTCATCAACTGCATTAAATATTTTTTCAATTACTTCACTTTCAGGTTATGTGTATCCTTAAGGTTAAGATAGTTTACAGACAGCATATTGTTGAAACATATTTGTTAACCCATTCTGCTACTCTGTATTTTTTGATTGGAGAATATGCTTCCATTTAAAATTATTATCAATATATAAAGTTTTAACTTCTATTGTTACTTTGTTGTTTACTGGCTGCTTTATATTTCCTTTGTTCTTCTCATTAAACAGTGCTATCTGTTGTGTAGTTCGTTGAATTCACATCTGTAATGCTTTGATTACTTTCGCTTTGTCTTATCTACTAAACTTATTTTTTTGTGGTTATACAAAGCTTACATAAAACATCTTATGATTCTTTTTTTTTTCTTTCTTTTTTTTTTTTTTTTTTTTTTTTTTTTTTTTTTTTTTTTTTTTTTTTTTTTTTTGCGATACTGGGGATTGAACTCACAACATCACGCCTGCCAGGGCAGGCGCTTAAGCCACTGAGCCAAACTCCCAGCCCTGGTTTTTTGAGGCAGGGTCGCACTGTGTAGCTCAGGCTGGCCTTGCACTCACGTTGTAGCCCAGGCCGGCCTCAAACTCACAATGCTCCTCCTACCTCAGCCTCCCGAGTGCTGGGATTAAAGGTGTGCGCCACCACGCCCGACTCATTTTATGATTCTGTAGTAAGCTAGTAACAGCTTAACATCAGTAGAACAAAAGCTAAACTTTCATTTCTGCCTT
>RJWM01045987.1:0-12524 GCA_004363535.1 Dasyprocta punctata
CACCATCACCATCATCACCATCACCACCATCACCACTATCATCACCATCACCACCATCACCACTATCATCACCATCACCACCATCACCATCACCACCATCACCACCATCACCACCATCATCACCACCATCACCACCATCACCATCATCACCATCACCCAACAAGTCAGCTAATTTTGTTCACAGGAGATCTCCTTAGTGGACTTCTGGTCCAGACCATTCTATGAATTCAGCATAGATTTTTAAATGGTTGAAGCATTAAGTATGCCTTTACTAGCCAGAAGAGACCAGGTTAAAACACTGCCTCCCCACTTGCCGACGTGTAAAGGCTTAACAAGTTAGCGTTCCTGTCACCGGAGCCCACGGTAGCAAAGCACTGAACACATTTGGACATGATTAACATCTGTTCTTGCAGAGTTGCTTCACAGCTAGCTTAGTGACCAGTCTTTAACGTTTAAGCTGATCAACACTTGGAGATCATGCTTGTTTTTGAGGTTAAATAGATGTTGGCACATCGTCAGTGTAGCGTGCACCATGGGTCCCACAGCGTTGCCGTGGTTTACGCTAATACTGCATTAAACTCCTGCCACAGCATTCCCAGCCTGCTGACCATGGTTGAGACACTGGTCTGTTCCCTCACAAATAATGATGCACCTAGCCTTTCTGACAACCGCCCGAAGTAGTAGTCTGGCTGTGCCCAAGGCAACCCAGCTACTTCCGGGTGAAGCCAAGACAGCCCCAGGGATCCGTCACCAGGCTGATTGTTACCAACTGTTTTGGTGAGAACACTGGGTGGGCACCGCTAGGTACCAGCCTGGCTGCCAGGCAGAGTTCTGAAAAGAGAAAGTGCTTTACTATCTTTGAATTAGGATTTTCATTCTACTACTGAAGCTTGAATCTATTTTGATTTCAAATAGGCATATGTCAAGTGAAACATTTTAAAATTTCAGCTGATTGAGAACTTGATTTTAGAAGTTTATGCTCTTGTCAGACACAGTTGAAGGAGAACTCACTTCTTTGCCCACTGCAAAATGTCTTACAGTCAGCTTTTCCAGAGTTGTCACTTTTGAGATTTAAAGGCACTAAAGAAGTCCTTGTCTACTTGGCAGAGTTGTCTGTCATTAAGATCTTTAGAAAAGACCATATGTCCCTGTTCATTTCCCTTTCCCTGGTATAGCTGATTGGTTCACATGCAGGCATTATTTCCATTCATTTATTCACCCACCCATCCATCCATTCTTCCATCCTTCCTTCTATTCTTCCATCCATCCATCCATCCATCCACCCATCTTTCCTTCCTTCCATCCATTCATCCATCCATGAGCCCATCCATCCATCCATCCATCCATCAGTCTATCCATCGATCCATCCATCCTTCCTTCCTTCCATCCATCCTTTCATCCATCCATCCAACCTTCCTTCCTTCCATCCATCCATCTTTCCTTCCATTTAATCAAACCTCTTAATATTTGCAGGGTTGAGATAAAATCACAAACAGGGGCTCCCAGCTCATGGCCAACCCTCCTCCCTTCACACCCAGCTTTGCCCAGTGTCACAGTGTGCTTTCGAGGCCCCAGGTTGCCATGCCAGTGCTGTGTCCACGCCTGACCAGCCTTTCATTCTCGGAGCTGACCGACAGTGGCACAACCTGCTCTCAGGGCAGATCCAGGCTGGGGAGGCTGTTTCACTCTCTGAAGCCATTTGGGTCTGTTTGATCAGACAACCTGGAGGTCTCAGAATGGCCTGGGAGGGGAAAGGAGGGACGCGGACTCCAGTGGGCACCCCCTTTCCTCTTGTCCATTAAGAGAAGCAGAGGCTCAGGGCAGGTGCCCTAGCTGCTGGGGGCTGGGGTCGGTATTGTGAGCCTTTCACTAACACTCATTTAGCATGGACTCCACGTCAGATGCTGTGCTGGGCACTGGGGATGCACTAAGGGCAAAGAGGAACTCACAGACGGGCCAAGTAGACACCGTTTCTTCTGCATTGAATGCTATGATGCCTGCAGTAGCTGCTGTGGTAAAGGCAGGCTTGTTCGCATGTGTGTTTGTTAGGAGTCTCCTTCACAGAAAGCGCTGCATTCGACAAAAAACAAAGAATCCTTTGGAGAGACTCAGAGACTGTGTGGAAAATCGCTACAGCTTCTTGTCCCTCAGAAAGAACAGAGGGGTCCCCCTGTATCCTGATTTCAAGGTTACTCAGCGATTGTTTATTGGTGCCTTCTCTCTGGACCCCATGCAGGCTGAGCTGCTCGAATCCCCCCTGACTGGGCTACTCCGCAGGCGTCGGGGCTCTCTGTGTCCAAATCCTGGCTCCTCTCCTGGATGGGCGCGTGGCTTCCTGGGCTGCGGGCCTGAGTTCAGGGGTTCTTCCTGGAACCCACCGGTCGACTTTCTGGAGCTCATTCCTCCCCACTAAGAAGTGAGCAGCCAGGCGGAGACTTCTGGTAGGTGGTGGAGCAGGGTGCATGGCAGAGAGGTTCCTGATGTATTTGCTTGTTAAACTGTTAAGTTTTTACTAAAATCCTGCTGCTCTTCCCATGGGCTCTTCATCCCGTGGTCAGTTCCGGTCTGCCCTGGCCTGCCCTGCCGGCTCGCCCACTCCTGGACTTCGACACGCTCCCCGCTTCTCGCCGTGTCTTCCTGCTCCCCTGTGACGGAGGGAGGTGTCTTTATTTCTCTTTAATTTAGCTCACTCAAATTCATGTTTAAACAGCCGCACTTGGCTGGTCGCCGCTTCGCTGGACGCACAGCTGTGCTGTATCACGCGTGGTTTCCCGTGCAGACGCTGGGGCTCCTCCCACGCAGGACCGCCAAGCACACGTGCGGTTTTCCTCGGGGCTGGGGGGCTGTGCATCAGACCCGAGGCCTCCCCGGTGCAGGCCCGTGCTGCTCCACCGAAGTAAGCCCCAGCCCCAGGCGCGGTTTTGCAATTCCTGTTTATTACATTGTAATGATTCTTTTTACAGTTCTTTGAACTCTTTGCCAATAGGCGTCTTATAATTCTGATGAATATAGTTCCTTCCAGGTCCCTGAAATGCTTCTAACGGGGCTTTTATGCAGAGCGTGCTGTCTGCAGGAGTCCACGTGAAGAGGGGGGGATGGACCACGGGCCGGGGCCCTGAGCCTGTCAGTCACGGCCCCCACTGGCTGTCCATCCCGAGGAGACAGACACTCGAACTCAGTGTCCTGCGTGTCACGTCAGGGACACTGTGCTGGGCTCCGGGGCAGTGGCCACTTGCACGGTGGTCGGGATTCCTGTCCTCGCAGACTTGAGCTCTGGTCAGGGGAGTGGGATTCAAGCGGCTACTAGTTAAGTCTCAGATGGATCTAGTTAAAAAGCTCCGGAGAACAGGAGCTCCAAACGCGGGCGGGTTGAAGTCCTCGGGTTCTCCTCACAATGGGAGAAGACCCACCATGGCTTGGGTACCCACCTGGCTTTTGGGGGACTTCTCATCACTTCTCAAATCAGAGTTGGGTGTTTTAAACAACGTAGTAAGTACTATAAATATTGGCTTACTAACTTCTTTTATGAAAATATTTCTAATTTATTGATACCCTTTTAGCTAACAACATGGTAACACACAGGTAATTCTAAATATTAATTTATTTGTTTCAGTTGTTCCATTTCTACATGTCTAACCTAAAAAAGAGATGAAAAATATTGAGGTAGAAAAGCTTTAGGAACAAATACTGTATATCTGCTTCAGTGTTTTACATAACCATAAAAAGTAGAAGCAACCTAAAATTTAATGATAAAGACTTATGAAAATAACGCATGGCATGTGTATTTACACCATTTTTTTCGAGACAGGTTCTCTTTAAGTCAGTTGGTTGCCATGGCTGGGCTCAAACTTGTGATCTTCCTGCTTTAGCCTCCCGGTGTGCTGGGGTCACGAGCATGAACCAACATGCCTGGCTCTATGGAATATTTTTAAAGGAACTTTTGCCGTTACTATGAACAATGATTAGAAAAAATTACATTATGAAAAAGATAATGCAAGAATTACAAACTTTTTTAAAAAGACCTTTGGTGACTCTCATTCTGTGCTTTGAGATTTCAGGAAATGTAATGGAAATTGTTTAGCATAATGGAAAGTAAACTTTGTTTCCAAACAAAGCACATATGCAAAAATCCTAAGAAGTCTCGCACATTCTTAATTTGCTTGTATTTTAGACAAATTAACAATGATTCAGTTTTTAAACTGTTACAGTACAAAATGAAATAATAAAGACATGAAATTATATAAAAAAAGAATGAAAAGCAGGGCAGAAATTCAAGTGCCATTTGTTTATAATTTTATAATTTTTTTTATAAAAGGAAGTTAAAACCACTTGCAAAAGTCCATATTAAAAATCCTACCTGAAGGAGAATACAAATGTTATGTGAGTTATAAAATGTTTTCTATTTTTACACTCATAAACTTACTCCAAAGCATAGAAGCAGTAATTGTTGATTTTTGTAATTTATCTTGAAAATTATCTACTAGTTTCCCGAGGCTGCTGGGTAACAAATTATCCCACACTTGATGGTTTATAACAACTCTGAGAGTTGTGGATGTCAGAGACCTGAAATCAGTATTGCTGGGTAGACCCCAAGTGCTGGTGGCCACACGGTGGGCAGCACATGGCTCTCAGACCTGTGGCCGCCATCTTGCCTTGGAGGTGCTGGAACTCCATGCTTGGCTTCTTTAGTCGCATCTCCTTTCCTCTCCTCTCGTGTCAAAGGTTCCTCTTCCTCCCTCTTATCAGGGTTGCATATGGGGTTCATCAATTAATTCAAGATAGTCTCCCCATCTCAAAATCCTTAATCATGTTTGCCGGGTTCAATTTTGGTTTGTCAAGTGACGTTCACATGGTCCAGGGATATAGGATGAGGGTATCTTTTCAGAGCCCATTACCCAGCCTGTCAAGATTATAACCTGCCAATTGACTAGCAAGCCTTGCCTTTGCCAGACAGACCTTTATTTGAGCATAAAGAAATTGGTTGCTCCTAAGGAGGTATTTAGGACCTAGTTTGATAAATGATTTTGCTTAGTGGGTCTTTCTGGTGTCTGTCATGTCACCCAAGTCATCTTATTTTGTTTAGGTATAAGGAAAATCTTGCTTGTTTATTTATATTCGCTTCTGAGATTGAATTCAAGAACAGTGGGTATCAATATAAGGGGAATTCACCAGCTGGATTTTAAATCTATCCCAGTTAATTCAGTCTTTCAGGACACAGTGGGAGGCATCCTGAGGGTGGCACTCTGTCCCGAGGCCTGGGGATCTGACTTCCTATTTCTTCTTCATTGACTCTCAAGGCCTCAGGAGGAATCAGTGACCCCTGGTCAGTTCTCCACAGCACCTGTATGCACCCCGCAATCGCCCTGCGCACCTGTGTCACTGGCACTGTAGATGGACCCATCTCTCTCCCCAAACTGGGACTCCCCAAGGACAGACACTGGCTTGGTGCCTTGGGCCTGTGGCACCGGGACACAGGTGGGAGCAGTGCTTCCGTGACATTTGTTCTTGGTATTTCTTCTTCTTCTATACCACGGAGCCCTCCTCCCTCATTTCTCTTCGCTGTCGCTGCTCTTGTCCTTTTCATGGGGAGCCTCCACCATGTTCTTTTCCACTTAGTTGCGTGTTTCCCTTTTTTCTCATCTTATCCAGGGATCTTAGGTTGACCAAGGCTGACAGGGCCTCAGTGATGACTGAGGGGTGTTTCTGAAGAGGGGACCCCTTTGAGAAGCTCTTGTTCACTTGGTCATGACTGCCGTTCCCTTTGGATCCATCCTGAGTAGTCCCCTGGTTACAAACAGAACCACCTTAGGATGCTAAGTAAATCTCCTGCCCCAGGTCCAGACCTCCAGGGACTGCTCGCTTTAAGTTGCTCTTCTTAAACTTTCCCGAGACCCCTCTGGTTGGTTGGATGCCCCCATGTGGCTCCTCTTCTGATTTCCATCCTGCAGAGCCTTCTCCATTCTTCTGCCATTGTGAGACATGGTGGGTCTGGAGGGAGGCTTGACAGAAGGGTCTTTCTTGCGGGACAGCACAGGGTCTGCTGTGGGAAGTGGTGGAGACCAGGCCTCTGGCGTGGTGCTTACGTGATGCTTTTGGGTCATTCGCATGCGTGTCTGCGACAAGGGAAGTCCCAGGCTCTGCTCCCAGCTTGACCTCGGCTTCTGGCCGTGTGGAGGCTCATTTGTGGTCTTCTGCCCACCTGAATTCTGAAGACAGCACCACCTCTGGTCTCCAGCGCCTCTTTCTCCACCCTCTGCTCCTCTCTGCTGACCTCCAAGGCAGTTGACTACCCGGTCCGCTGGCTGTGTGTCATGCGTCTGGATGGGTGTCCTCTGGTGGTGACCGTACCTGTCTTCCAAGATTGCTGCTCTGAGGTTAATAGAAGCCCTCTGGCTCCATGTTCTTGCTCGCTCACCTCTGCTTGATGAGACATTCCTTCCCCCCGTTGATCTCAAGCCATGTGGGAGGGAGGGTGAACATTGTTTGTGCAAATGAAACTGACCATCTTGGGGTGCCCCTATCTATCCTTTCCACAGGTGCCAGAGGTAGGGTGTAGTTCACACTCAAAGAAATACAATTCTACAGTGCTGCAGTAGTAGTGTAAAGAGTTAAAGAAAAGACACACTTGGTTTTGTATTAGTCCATGATTTTGCTATAAAATGCCCTAAAATACATTTAACTTGATAAGAAAACAAATTGTCATTCTTGTGCTCACTTGGGGTGTTTATATACTAAAACGGGAACAATCCAGAGAAGATTAGCATGGCCCCTGCATAAGGATGACACATAAGTCGTCATCCTTCTTCTTTTTTTTTTTCCTTCTGAATACTTGGAGGAAGGTTTGGAGTTGGTCATTGTCGGGGTAACACCCAGCTTTGCAGGCAGCATGGGCAGCTGGTTCTCATGGATGTCGGGGTGGATGATGAATCAGGAGATGGCACAGTGCATGGTGCTAGGGCACTGCGGGGTGAGGAGTCTGTCCTGTGTCAGCACAGGCCGGTCATAAGCAGCCGTGGAATGGGGCTCTCTTAGGGAAGGGGTGGAAAGGCTTGCAAAATTAACTGCAACACGCACATTCAATCTCAGCAAACACAAAGATACAGTTCTGCAACCTGAGATGGTGTCTTGACCTTGAAGAAAATTTGCAAGCAACAACTGAGTCACAAACAAACACAAAAAGACCTCTTCACTCTCCATTATGCTAAATCTCTGTCAGTAAGTGACCGTGTCTCAGAAGGACCCATATATTTTAGAATGTGTTCTGAAATTACACTGTCTACCTAGACAAGTGCTACACACACACACACAAATTGTTAGGGTGTACACCCAAGCCTTCTTTTGGGGGTGTTGTTGGAGTTGAGCCCAAGGCCTTCCTCGAGCCAGGCGAGTGCTCTCCCCCTGAGCTGCATCGCTCATCCTTCTTATTTTTAAAATATTTATTTTGAGACAGCGTTTCGCTAAGTTTCCCAGACTGAGCTCAACCTTGCAGTCTTCCTACCCTTGCCTCCAAGCAGCTGGGATTATGGGCAGCATCATCATGCCTGGCTCTTTTCTGAAGGCCTGAGATACTGAAGCTAACCTGTCCGGCCCGTAGAGGGGTAAAAATAAATATTCAAGAACACAGAGATTCCGGCAGGTTCAGTCATGAGCTGTGTTGTTGAAGGAAGGAGTTTAAAAAAGAAAATTTTTTTTTAAAAATATTTTCCAAACTTGCTCCTGGCAGACTCTACTGTAGTTACAAAGAGAGCTTTGCTTTTACACCAAGTGTGAAGCTCTCTGCTAATGGGAGATAATGATAGGTTTTTAGGGCTGAATATAGATTACTTCTATGTATCCAGAATCTAAGTAGCCAGGAAGCCCAACCAACTAGAAAACCAAAACAAAATAGAGCAGGTAAAAGACTTACTTTAGAAGGCAAACTTCCAAGAGGTGTTACGTTTGGCTTTGTGTCTTTCAGTATCTCTCTTTTTCTAGACTCAAAATATATATTCTGCTGGTAATTACTGTTAGTGAACCATATGTTCTACCATACTTCACAGCTGATCTTTTAAAATATAACTTTAGGTTGTGTTAAGGGGCTTAATTATTGAGCTTTAACTGAAATGAGTATAAAATAAAATCATGGAAATTGTGATGCAAGAACTATATTTCAGTGAAATTGTTGAGATAATTTCTCACTCAGAAATTCTAGCTATGCAAGATGGATCATGGTCATAAATTTCTTTCTGTTAGCCTTTAGCTGCCATTAAAATATGATCTGTTTTAAGTAATTTGCTAATTATCAGATGGAGCAAAGTGGAATATATGAGATAGACAAATAACTGCATTTATTAATTTGTACAAATAAACCAGAACAGTGTTTAATATATGAAAGTTACTTGAGCTTTGTAAATTTGGGGTTGCAAATTAATAATGTTCTAATCTTCAGTGCCTTATTTCTATTGGGGTAGAGTTCTTTAAAATGCAAATCTTAAAAATAATTATTTATATAAACTATCAAAATTGCCTTTAATATTCAGTGAAGATTGCAAAATAAACATAATTTAAAATATTTCATACAATGGTACTAGTAAAAGACTAGAGAATATTTGACAGATCCAAGTTTTCAGCTATGCGTGTGATGTTTTAACCTTTCAGCAGAGATTTTAATTGGCTTGTAAGTGTAGTTTTTGATTTTGAATGATTTATTTCGCAGAAATGATCTATTTCATAGAAAGCTTCAAAGCAATTCAAATCAACAGGATTTTGTTGGGCTCTTATCAAAACTCCTCAAAGTAATTTGCTATAGAATCTATTTTATAGAATCTATTTCTCTTCTTTTTTCAAAGAGAAGGTACTTAGTCTTTTAAGAATAGATTCTATCAGAATCAGCATGTAAAGTATATTATTGCGCCATGTGAGTAGCAGGCTGCTGTCTTGTTCCTGATGAGCCATGCAATTTTAAATTAATTATAAGTGAACTTCAAGTGCTGTCATCTTATGGTTTTGATAATCTTAAAAACTGAAAAGCAATCAGTTAAATAAATAAATAAATAAATAAATAAGTGCTAGTGTTAACCCCAACAGTTAGAGTTTCTCTGACATTTTGGGGTATGAACCTGATCATTTTCACACACATGTTGGTCAGACACTGCTGATTTGGGTCGGGATTTGCCTGCATATTGATTATTTATGATATCGGAACCAAATTACAGATTGTATCATTTTATACTATGTTCATTACATTATTGGGAATCATATAATTGTGTCCTGATAGAATATAGAAAAGACTATCCCTTTTCAACTTGGGGACATTTAGTTTTGTTTTACTTTGCTATTGATTTCCCAGAGTGCTAAATAATACCTTTCTGTTCCAGTTTGGTCGAACGGCCGGCTGGCCACGTCCCCCGAGCCTTGTTCGAGCCCTCGGCTTGAAGGTGTTACCTGCATTGTGTTTGTTTTCCACTGCTCTACAAGATTAATTGAATTGATCGTTCTGTGAAGCTGTGACTAAATTAATCAGATTGAAATAAATGTGATCAATTCTACACCTTGTTTTTGGGGGAGGAGATGCCTGTCAAAGAAAAAGCTAAGGAATGAACTTAATCTGTGATTTTTGGGGTTCAGATAAATCTAGAGGGGTCGTATAACTTCCGTCATGTTCCTGCCTATGGTGGGAGACAGACGTAACATATCAGAAATAGGATTTCCTCTTCAGTGGGAAGGCAGCTGTAAGCTAGGCTGACTTGAGATTGCCGGGGGGCCTCCTTCGGCTGCCGTGTGGCGTGGCCTGTGCCTGTGTGTGCTCTTCCCAAACCGGAGATGTTTCGTTTCACACAATATCCCCGCTGCAGACGCCGGTTGTTCAGGCGCACCTCGTTTCCCACCGGGGAAAGGTGGGAGCTGTTTAGCAGGAATTCTCTGGAAGCCTTGCATGAACCACTGTCTCCACCTAGCGCTGGCTCCGAGGAATGGGGATGGTGGATCCTCATTTATGTCGTGTTGTCGCGCTGTCATTAGGCCGGGCCTGGCAGTGCCATTACAGCTCGGGGGCTGTCAGCCCTGCGTTTAGGATGCGGAATATTAAGAGGTCCGTTGCTTTTACGGAGAAGCTCCCGCTGCGCCGGGAGGCGGCGGCTGATGGCCTTTGATCTGTGGCAATGTTTATTAACAGTGGAATTTGAACTTGACCGGCTCATTTTAAAGACACCCTGGTGGGCCAGAGGGATGCAGGCACTGTGACCAGGTGGACGATTCTCTCTCCCTTTCCCTAGGAACTTTAGAAGGAAACTAAGCGCTGAAGTTCGCACGCGTCCGTGTGTGCCCGTGTGAATCACAGCTGCATGTCGCAGGGATAGTTCGAGTTCTATTCTGTGGTCTTCACACACGAAGGTCAAATCTTATTCTCAGGACCCAATGTGGCCAAGAGGTCAGTGGCCTCTGACCCGACTCTTTAAGGCGATGTACCCTCCTTGAGAGTGTGGTCAGTTAGAGATTTTAATCGCCTCTACCTCTGTCTGTTGGTGTCTTCATTCTAGTTTCCTAGTCAAAGAGCGGAGGGAAAAGTTTATCTGTAGAATTCTTACTAAGAGGCGCAACCCTAGGTCAGCAAGTGAGAGGCGGTTGACAGTGGGGCAGGAGGGGGAGGACCAAGCCGTGGGCAGTGTGCCCTGGCCTGGCCATCATTCCCGGAGTGAATTCGTCTGGAACGCTGCCTGCGCCCCCAGGCTGGGAGGTGCCCTCCTCTTGGTAAAGAAGGGGAAGGGTTTCCTACCTGGCTCCCCGTTTTCCTAAGCTCTTGTGCAGCTTTGCCCTAGGAGATGCTGGCTCCCACTCCTGTCTGGGTTTTTTCTAGTTCTGGGCCTTCCAGGACTTCCGGCGGGTCCTAAGGACGCTGGCCCAGCCCCCCAGGGCAGGCCATCACCTGTACCCGACGTGGCCGGAGGACACTGAGCCCTGGAAGTGAGCGTTCTGGCTCTCAGTCGGAGGTGTGCAGGCGGCTGTGGCCGGGTCTCACCCCCTCTGGGGAAGAGGATGAGAAAGTTGTGCCGGGCAGAGAATTAGGAGTGGCCTGGGGTCTCCCCAACCACGTGAAGGTGCCGAACGGGGCAGCCACAGTCCAGCCTTTCCACGATGGACCCTCTTGTGGTGCCCGATCTCCCAGGCCCACGAGATGCCCTTGACTCTGCCTGGGGAGGGGAAGGCCCACCCACTGCCTCAGCATGGGTATCTGCTGGATTCTCCCAAAAGGACTCAAAGCTTTAGCAAATCCAGCTTCAACCTCAGTGCGGCAGTTGGTGCCCAGAATCCAACTGAAAAGCAGCGCTTTGTCTAAGCTGGGTTGCTTTACACGGACTTCATCTGTGATGGGCCTCAGTCCTGAGTTTCCTTCCCCTCCCCAGACTCTGACTGCTGCAACTGGGCACCAAGAGATCCCCCCTCCTGGGGTTCAGACCTCCCTCTCCACTCTGCAGGAGCAGGTTTTAGTCCCGCAGTGATTAAGATCAATTCATTAGTCACTAGAGTGACTTTTATTGATTTGTCACTCTATTGGCACCAGGAGGCCAAAGCATTCAGGAAATACTAAAGCCTCCCTAGGTCAGCCCAAGGCCAACTATCTTTCCAGGTAGGAATGTGACTTTTATTGATTTGTCACTCTATTGGCACCAGGAGGCCAAAGCATTCAGGAAATACTAAAGCCTCCCTAGGTCAGCCCAAGGCCAACTATCTTTCCAGGTAGGAATGTCCCCGCAGTGGAAGGCACCTCTCCAGCCCAGCAGGGCCTACAACTTCAGGAACAGGAGCGCGAGTTCAGAAGTGAGTCACTGGAAGGGAGGCCGGAAGGAATCCAGGGCTCAATGCCAGGGCGCGTTTAGGTCATTGCGTGTGTGACTCCTACAGCACAGTCTCCCGCCCGCAAGTGCTCCCCCAGGTGGAGGCGTTGTCCAGATTTGAGGGCCGTTCCTCCCGCTGTCGGGGCGGCTACCGCTGGGTGGTAATGTATCCCGTAGGACAGGCGGGGACCAGGGCTCGTGGTCAGGCCTCCTTTGCTGTGAACAGGTCCCTTATCCTGTGCGGTATTGTGTGACACCAGGTGTCCTGTCCACGCGGCCATTGAGAACTTCTCTGGGGACAGATGCTCCCTGTTGAGCATCAACAGGAGAGATAAACACCCGAGCGCAGACACTTCTCCATCAGAGTTCTTGTCCCTTAACCTTGCTTTCCAGTTTTGTTTTTTTCCGCCTCCCCGGCAATGAGCCAAACCACTAATCTCTGCTCATGAATCAGTGTAATGATAATAGAAATAGAAGGAAAATAACTTTAAAGATTTATATACGTCCATGGAAGCTGTGTGGATGTTATTAAGTGTGATCATTCCTGCTCCTATCACAGCACCCCCTGAATCTGTGAACCCCAACCTCAAAGTGTGCTCCTGTGTGGACTGGTGACGCAGATAGCAGGGATGGTGGGGTCACTGGTAGTGTGACTTTTGCAGAAGAGTGAATGACACAAAGAATAAAACCAATCTTTCCTCGATTCAGTGC
>RJWM01045988.1:0-12536 GCA_004363535.1 Dasyprocta punctata
TGAGTGACCCATCACTGCCCCTTCCTGACACAGGACTTCTTTTTCTTCGTGCTATTTTTATTAAAGTAGATGCTAGAATGTTTTCTAGGGAATAAATCTTCAAGACAACACTTGGATCCAATGAGATGATACTGTTCGTTTTATAAATAAATTTGTTTTCCTAATGTAGAACGGCTATTTCCTCAAGACATATATTCATATTGCTTTTGTATTGGTGAAAGAACCTCTGATGAACATACAGCTGTGCACTTGCCTCCTGCCTGCCAGTGGTTGTCTTTGACCCTGCACCTGCTGTTCGAAGCGTCTGTCATCCGTGAGGCTCTTTGCCTGCCGTTCACACACTCTGCAACAGGCCCCAAGCTGATGAGCAGCCTGGGCTGAATGAGAATACTAAGGATGAATTAGTTATTGTGAACTAAGAAAACTTGTAATACAATGCTAGGTAAAAATAGTTGTATAAAATTCTCTATTACCCTTTCTGTGTGGGTGTACACTGAAGTAAAATACAACAAAATCGTAATGGTAGTTTTTCTGTGTGTATAATGCTTTCTTTTTCTTCTTAAATTATGAGTGCATCTTTAAACATATTTAAAATGTTTCAACTTAAAAATCACAGGAAGCTATATAGAATTAAATTTTTAAAAGCTTCATCTCTCCTCAAGTATAAATATCTTAGTATATAATAGTATATGTTCACAATGTTTTGTTTTATTATAATGCATTCTATTTTTATGCAATAGATTTGATGCCATGTGTTAAAAAAACTACTGGAAAAAGTGTACATGTGGAAAAAACAAATGTACATGTGTTTAAAAAACATAGTGGAAAAATATACATAGTGGAAAAAACAAAATGGGAAAACTACAAAGATAAGCGTTTTAAAAATGACTTATGCTATGTCTCTTAGTGAAAACCACAGTTAATATCAAACAAACAGGTACTTACATCATCCAAATGGCCATGTTACCCAAAATCACATATAGATTTAACAAAATCCCCATCAAAAACCATCAGCTTTTTTCACAGAACTAGAAGAAATAATGATAAGATTTATATGGAACTAGAAGGGAGACCCAGAAGAGCCAAAGCGATCCTCCTCCCACATCAGCCTTACCTTCTACTTCTGACACTCTCTCCGCACGTTAGTGATTTCTGCTGCCCAAGCATTCGTTAGTATTTTTTATCTGCTGATTTGTTTGAAACCTTTTCATGGACTAATTCTTACCAAAATTATTATCCATGTTTATGTTGTCTTGGTTAGTCCTCCCAGCTGTTTGTTTATGTGTTCTTTAAACTTGCTGAACATTTTATCAAATAAGTCTTTTATCGGTTTGGTTACATCTTCTCTAAGCTCACTGAACATCTTATTGATCCATTTTTTTGTTTGTTTGTTCTCTTACCTCTTTATACATTGAATTTTTTTTTCTTTTCATTCTTTTTGTTTGTTTGTCCGTTTTTTGAGACAGAGTCTCACTACGCAGCTCATCCTGCTGGCCTTGAACTGACTAAGTAGCCCAGGCTGACCTCAGACTGGTTGCAGTTCTCCTGCGTCAGCCTTCCCAGTGCTGAGATTACAGCTGCTTCCCCATGCTCAGCCCTTCATACATTTAGCATCTGGTTCTCTACTTCCTCCTAACAGTGCCTAATAGATCATCTTTGGGGAAGTTAAAAAATTTTGAAGGCACCTTGTTGCCTGTTTTCTCATGTTTCTTGTGTGTGTGTGTGTGTGTGTGTGTGCGTGTGCATGTGTGTGTGTATATATACACACATGCTGAGTGTTGAGTGTCAGAGTCAAGTGGAAAAATTGTCAGTATTGTGAAGAACTCTTTAGTTAGTATCTGCTTTCCAGTGATGTAACCTTGGATTTTGTTGTATTTTGATATTTATAGACTTCTAGTAGGAGCATACCCAGTCACTGTGCTGTAAGGAGAAAATCCTTACCTTTACATCAACATCAGTAGCCCCAGCCATATTCCTGTGCAACCATAGGTCAAGTACATTAAAACTCGTTTTAACAATTTCACCCTGTTTTTGGTAACTCATAAAGTCTGATGCACTACAGCCAATGGGTAGGTTGGGAGGTGGTGAGTGGGGGAAGAAAAAGTGCAGAGAAAGAAGAAGGGGTTGATCAAGAAGAAGATAAAAAGGAGATAACGAAAGAAAGAGTTCAAACTTTAGTGATATGATTACTTTTATAACTGAAATAGAGACTGGCCAAGACGAGGAACGAGAGAAAGAGAAGAAAAAAGGAAAAACAAACACAACAAAAAACAAAAATAAAAACAAAAAAGCCTCACAGGGTTACAATGCCACAAGATGAAAGCATTCGTGTAGTCCTGTTTATACTCAGTCTGACTTCGCCCAGTGGGCTCCTCCTTCCCGCCACTCTCACAGGTGGGGTTTCGGTGTGGATTTCTGAATCTAGCTCTTTCCTGCACCTCTGCTTTCCCCCAGGACCTCACTGTATCCACAAGGCACTTTTCCTCTTCACCGTTCACCAAAAGAGAGCGCTTTTGTTTTCTGTGGTGGTGGCTAGCGGAGGGCCTTGCCTTTGTCTCATGACCAGGAACCTTCAGTTAAGTCAGAGGAGGAAGGGGCAGTGTTCCTGGGCCTGCAGCCAGTCTTCCTCCAGCAGCTGGAGGGGCCTTCTCAATCCCTGCTCCCTTCCCTGCGTGATAAACTCTACAGCAGCTTCGGTGTTCTCCTTCCAAGTTTCCTAATCAGCTCGGGCAGCAGGTGCTCTGTCCCCTCACCCATGCTGTCTTGCTCTCTGCTGTCTGTGCAGTGTTGCTGTCCAACTGTGGCTTGGTGGTGGCTTAAAGCTTGCAGCCCTCCGCAGCTTCAGCTGGGAGGGAGTGGTCGGCAGCAGGCAGAGAACCCCGTGGCACAGCACTCCCGGTGTTTGGGCAGACAATCAGCACCAGCCTGATTCAGGGTTGCTCCAGTTCCTTCTCTCCCCGGGTCTCCATTTGCAGCCCTCAGATCCAGGTCTGCAGTCAGGATCTCGCCCTCTTCAACTTTCCCATGGACACCTGGTGCTGTCTACATCACTGCCCTCCCGCTTTCTGTTGCTCTGGTGCCCTGATTTGTGAGCATCTCATCTGCTGTGCTCCTTTTCCTGGTGGGGAGGGTGGAAAGGTCAGGAGCCTGCTGGGGGCCTGGCCCCGCTGCAGCACTGCCTCCCTCCTGGAGGCAGGAGGTCCTCTCCAAGTTGGCATGTTCTGTAGACCCGGGGCCCCAGGGGGTGCCTCAATCCAAGGGTGGCCCGGCCTTCCTGTCTACCCCCATACTACACTCAGTCTGGTGGGTTTCTCCTTCTGGGTGCCTTCCCCTAGCTTACTTTCTTTGCCTCTTCCTTTTCTGGGCACCTGTGTTTCCCAGTGCAGCTTTCTCTGGACTCCCCTCAGGAACTGCTGCCTCTCTTTGGCCATGTGGAATGGTCACAGTGGAGGTTCCTCTAATGACACTCTAACACTGAAGGAAGTTAAGTTGCTTTCCAGAACTGGCTGTCTCCTAAAAGTCAAAACCAACTGTGCCAACCCTGCCAAAGTTCCAGGGACAGCCCTTTGCTTGGAGCTATTTGGGTGATGTTCTGGGGGTGCTTCAGCATGGCACTATACCCGGCAGGTCACCCTGTCTCTGCTGCTGGACCCATGAGATCAAGGCTCACTCACAAGTGGCCTGTGTTGAAATAGTGTTCTTCCTCAAACATGGGGCAGAATTCTCTAAGAAGTAAACTGGGACTAAGGATTTCTTTGTGGAGAATTTTTAAATTATGAATTTAATTTGCTTAATGGTTATGGACTATTCAAATGATTTATTTCACATTGGGTGAGTACAGTAACTTGCAGTTGCCTAGAAATTGGTTTATTTCACTTAAATGGCCACATTTATGTTTCAGGAAACTTTTATAGTATTTCCTAATTATTCCATTGCAACCTGCAAAGTCTCTAGTCTCTTGTGGTAAGTTGTTTTTCCCTCTTTCTCTCTCCTTTTCCTTGCCTGGCTTCCCTCCCTCCAGCTTCCCTCACCCAAACTTCCTAATGGTTGAATTTTATTATTTTTTTCCAGAATCATGTTTCTTTGGTTTTTAAAAAATTCATTCTGTTGTTGTTTTCATGGATTTCTGTTCTTCATTTCCCTTGTTTCACTTGGTTTCAGTTTATCTTCCTCCTTTTCTGTACAGTATTTTGAAATGAAAGCTTAGATTATTGATTTCAGACTTCATTTTTTCTAATGTGTGTGTTCAGGGCTATAAATTTCTCCTTAAGTGCTGTTTCAGCTGACCCTCATAAATTTTAATATCTTTTCATTTAGTTTGGTACATTGTTTCATTTGAGACTTCCACTTTGATTCATAGATATTCACGAGTATGTGGAAAGTGTCAGGTAATCCTTCTCTTATTGATTTCTGCTTTGATTCATTGTGACCAGAGAACAGTGATTTCAATTCTTTTAAATTTGTTGAGACTTGTGTTACCCAACTTATGGTGCACCTTGGAAAGTATTCTTTAGACACTTAATAATAGGGGTCTTGCGGCTGTTGAGTGGAGTTTCTGTGATGCTGAAGAGATCCTATCTTTTGGCGGTACTTTGAATTCTGTATCCTTACTGAATTTTGTCTATTTATGCTATCAATTGTTGAGAGTGTTGAAGTCCACAATTATAATAGTGGAATTTTCTATTTCTCTTTTAAATTCTATCAGATTTTGTTTATATGTTTTGATGTTTTATTGTTTGGCCTGGTGATTTGGTAAATAGACTTCGCTCCTTTTTCGTTTTGAAACAGGGTTTCATTGAGTTGCCCGGGTAGAACTCGAACTTGCACTGCTACTGCCCTGGCCTCCCAAAGTACTGAAATTATAGTCATTCACTACCCTTTTATCATTTTTAATTCCATCTTGATTAAAATATAGGTTTTCAATATAACAAACAGCTTTATTGACATATAATTGACAAATCACGCAACTCACCTAATTGTGTCCTGTTCAGCTTCTCTTGTCAGTGTATGTGTGTGTGTATCTGTGGGTTTCATTTTCCTGGAGGCTTCACACTTTCATCTTTGAAAAATACTGTCTTTTGCCAACACCACATAGCTGTATTTTGTATATTTATTCCAACAATCTTGGCCTTTCAATTGGATTGCTCAATTCTGTAACATCTACTGCTATTATTAATACAGCTTTACTCACGTTGGTCATTTTACTTGTTTCCTATAAGTGAAATGCCCTTTGTGTCTCTATTCCTTTGTTACTTTACTTTTTACTTTTCTACTACTTTCTACTGTAATGTTTCAATTTCTTTAATCATTTCTTCTGTTTTTAGTTATTTTGTTAAATATTCCTTGAAGTATAACTGTATAAGTTTTAATTTATCAGAATCCATGTTTAAAATAACATTTCCACTACAATACAGATATATTGTTCTCATATAACTATATTTTTGTTAATCCTGTTGGAGTCATTATTATCTGTATTACATTTATGTTACAAATTCAATAATACATTTGTATATTTATTACTTTTTAGAGTTTTATTTCCTTGAAGTTGAAAACAGAAAGGAGAATGAATATGAATTTTGTGCACTTGTAAAACTCTTGCATATCATTCTGAATCTCCTCATTTCTTCCCGTGGAGTTGTATATTGCTAATTAAGGTTATTTCCTTACTCAAATACTGAATCCCACCCATCTCCAATGTAACATTATTGTCAAATGCTTGTGTTTTTATCTACAATATGCCCTATAAGAAAATTCTGTACGTATTGTTGTATATAACTGATTTCAACTTATTAAGAGAATAGAAGGGTATAAATATGCATTTATTCTAGTTTTTGCAATCATCAATATAATGACGTTTACAGTCCTCTTTATTTTCTGTGTGAATTTAAACTATTGCCTTCTGACACTTTTTTGCATTCTAAAGAATTTTCTTTACTATTTCTTGTATGACAAGTCTGCTTGCAAAAAATTCTGTTTCTGCTTATCTGGGTTTCCCTTTATTTCATTCTTTTGAAAAGTAATTGTGCTAGATACAAGATTTTTGGTTAATAGTACTTAGCATCTTGTCGCCTTTGACCACTAATGTTTATTGAAAAGTCAGCTGTTGATCTCACTGTGTTCTCTCCTACAGTGAATCATCTTTTCTCTTAATGCTTTCAGATTTTTCTTCTTTAATTTGACTTTCCCAAATTTCGCTATAATACGTGTGTTGTGTGCATCTCTCTGGAATTGTAGTGATCCCTCGGTTGTCAAACAGCTCCAGGCTTGAACTTTCCACTACTCGATCAGCAAAGCTTGAAAAAACTCTGCTTGGTGTCTGTAACTTTGCTTAATAGTCCCAATGAAAATCTGACTTGAAAACTGCTGTACTGGCTGAGAGTGAGTCATGTGTCCCATCTCACTGCATGCAGACACAAAAAGTATGCTTCAATCGACGCGTTTCTGTCACCCAGACAGCACACAGTACTTGTGTTAGTGCGTTAAAACCTCATCGTTGTGCTTTTTTTTAGCTTTATTTGCATAAAATATCATAGCTATGGCTTTAAAGAAAGTGATACCAGCAATAAAGCTAACAGGAAAGCTAAGAACCATGATAGAGTTCAAAAAAGAAATCATCATGAAACTTATTATGGTCCTGGAAAAATCAGTTTATAAGGGTAATTTTTGGGCCTTAGGCCCAGTTATTTGGTTTTCCATTATTTCTTATGGTTAAAAAAAAAAATACATTCAATGAGAGTGAACAATGGACAGAGCAGCAAATAGGCCCAGTCTGGGAACCAGTGCCATGTGTGGGCCCTCGCTGAACTGGGAACAGCCAGACGCCAGAACCTTCCAGCACATGGGCTGGCACACAAGGAGTACCAATGCCCCTCACCCCCGCCCCCATTCCCATAATCTACTGGCTTATCCAGAGAAACACAGGCTGTGATGATAGCTATCGAGATGAAATGCAATTGGATGCCTGTGGTGCGTTGGTGTTTCACTAACATTGCAGGTCTAGGGCCAGTGATCTGATCACAGGTACAGAGGATAGTGGTACACAGTGTGACATCTAAGGGGGGGTCTCCTTCTGAGGGTTGCAGCCATTGTTGATTCCCTGGGGTCTTGTTTTGAAGTCCTATACCATTTCCATTGTTTTGTTGGGTTGGGTTTTATTCTCTTTTGTTTTGTTTGATTATATTAAATTCCATGGCAGGAGAAGCTATTTCAATGATAGCAAGATATATTATGGTAGCAATTTTGGATTTACTCTTGCCTTGTTTTGAAGTCCTTTATCACATTCATTGTTTTGTTTTTATTGTTTCTATTCTATTCTGTTCTGTTTGATTTTTACAATATCCAAAGTTACCTGCAGCTATTTTGAAGACACCAAAAGGCATTATGGCAACTACTGTTGATTTTGTAATGTTTTGAAGTCCTGTATCTTTTACACTGGTTTGTTCTGATTGGTTTTATTCTGTTACATACTCTCTAAAATAAAAAAATACAAAAATAAAAAATACGTTCAGTTCCCAAATTTTTTGTTGCTTGAATACAAATTTGGAATGAATTGAGTTTCACAACCAAGATATCACTGTGTTTAGACTTCATTCAGTAGGATAACTTTTAAATAAAATTTGTAGGTTTGTAGTCATCATTTTGTTTTTGTTTCTCTAGCTCCCCTGTCCTTCTGGTACTCCCATTACATGTGTGTTGTCCAATTTGACGATTTCTCACATTTGTCTGAGGTTTGCATGTTTTTCTCTTCTTTTTTCTCTTTACTTTTTATTGCAGTGTGTGTGTGTGTGTGTGTGTGTGTGTGTGTGTGTGTTTGTAACTTCTGTCTGTATCATTTGATAAATCATTATTATGCTGTCTTCCTTTTTTTTTTCAGGACTTGAGATTGAGCCCGAAGCCACATTTGCAGCTGAGCTGCATCCACCAGACTATTTATTTATTTATTTATTTATTTTGACACAGGGTCTTACTGAATTGCTGCATTGCCCAGGCTCAATTCAGATGTGATCCTCCTTCCTCAACCTCCCAGAGTGCTGGAATTACAGGCATGCATCATACACCTGCCCTGCCTTCCTTCATTTCTTAAAATTGATCTCCTTTAATGTGTTGAACATATTTGTGATGGCAGCTTTAAAGGCCTTGCTAACTGCGTTATTTTGACCCTCTCATAGGTAGTTTCTCTGACTTCTTTTTCCATGTGTATGAATCGCACTCTATTTCTTGGTATATGACATAATTTTTATTGGATTCTGCATATTTTAGGTCATATATTGTAGTAACCCGGAATTGGGATCCTGCCACCAACCCCATCCCCAGGCTTTGTGGTCATGGGCGTTCTTTGCTCCTGCATTTGGCTCACCGATTTCAGTGAAGCCCATTCTCCCTGCAGCGTCCAGTCTTGGCTGTTTTTCCTCTGAGGCATGGCACTGAGCATGTGCACAATCTAAATGCTTTGTTATTTTCCCAACGTCCTGGGGTATGCACTGCTTCACGATCTGACCCAGGTAAATACAGGTCCTTTGATAGGGTTATTTTTTTTTAAATCCATTTTATTTCACTGGTTGTCTTCAGTAAACCAGCAGGCTTATACTTTAGTCATTGTTCTCCTGGAACTTCTGATCCTTCCCTATTTTCTTCCCATCAGTGTCTGCATTATTTTTCAGAGTGCCCTTGTTCCTGAAGTTCCATGGTTGTGTCCTTAATAAAGTCTCTCCTTTGGTGAATCTTTTAGAGCTCTCTGTACTTGTGGAATTTCTTTTTCCTCAAGGGTGATCTCTGACCCTGTCTGTGGGACTGAACCTGAAGACGATGGCTGTCTTCTTGAAGAGCAGCATCGATGTTTTCTGAGTAGGGTGTTGGGTGGGGATGTAACTACTGATCCTCCAGCCTTGACCCTCTGAGCGTGGAGCCTCTACCTGGAGCACTGAGGACGTGTGACCGGACCCAGTACTGCCACCTTGTGCAGCGTGCATGATGTGTGGAGTGAGGTGGGGGCCAGAGGGAGGAAGCCACTGTGTTCTCAGCCACTCTCACCTAAAAGCTAGCCAGTGAGAGACGTTACCGGCTTGGCTTTACTGGGGTGCAGGGCAACCCTGGAGTTGCATTTCGCTAGGCATCCTGCTGCCCGGTTCCCTTGGGTTCCGCATGTGACAGAATTTCCTCCTGTTTAAAGCCTGACTAGTCCGTCCATGCATCTATACACTACATTTTCTTTATTCTACATCCCCTGAGGAATCTTTGGGCTATCATGGACAGTGGTGCTAAAAACACAGCTACACAGGCATCTCTCTGAGATACTGTTTTGAATATTTGGATACAATATATTTAGAACAATATCAGAAAATTTCATATTTGCTTCAGTCTTCAAACATAATTTGAGAAAATCATGAGGAAAAGGAAAGCGTGTTGTACTTTTCCTCTGCCCTCTCCTGTCAGATGTTGACTCTGTTCACTGAGATTTAGTTTAGTTTATGGTACATTTTGGTTTTTAAATTTCCACTTGACCCTTCCTCCTTGTCTCCTCTATTTCTTTGCTGGGGCTTTCTGTTTTTCTGTTTGTCTCCAGCATGTCTATAATCACTTATTAAAGTTTTCTTTTTTTTGATGACTGTGTTAAAAATACATGTCAAATTCTCACGTAGTTACTTTGGTGTTGACATCTGTTGGTTGTCTTTCCTAACTGAAATAGAAGCCTTTCTCGTATTTCCTATAACAAGCGATTTTTTGGTGAAAGCTGGACATTTTTGGATAAAATCTGTGCTATCTAACCTATTCTGACACTGCCTTAGTAGAGGACGAGGGACACTTCTTCATTACAGTCAGCAGGGGTCAAAGTCCAGATCACCTGCCTAACCTCTGACACCAGCGAATGGGTAGCCCTTGACGCTCCCGGGCAGAGGCGGGAGTCAGCTCCCCGCCAGGCCTCTGCTGACACCGCGCTGGCTGGCTGGGCTTTGGGTGCCCCTTGCTGCTGTCTGTGCCTCTGCTGACGCTGTGCCAGACAGGTTTATAGCACCTGGCAGGGATGGGTGTCCTGGGTCCACCGTGACTTCTCTTAGGCCACTTCTCTCTGGTGGAAGAGCTGTGGCCACAGTGTACAGCAGCGGTGTGAGTCAGGCTTCACTTATGGGGCTTTCGCTGGTGTGACTCATGTGGTGACTGCAGGTTATCTTTCTTACGGTGGCTGGCTAGGGTTAAGCAGTTACCACCCAAAAGTAGTCTGTCAGTCTTGTTCGGCTGCCCTGTTCCTTTCCCTTTCGCTAAAGAGAGAAGTTTGTTGTCGCTATTTGTCTGTAAGTGGTGAGATTTTCAGGTTGCTGGCCTTGTCAGCCTCCAGTCTGCGATATGTGGCAAAAAGACAAACAAGGAGTTAGCCAAAATGTCATTCCTCATGCACAAATTTCCCTAACTGCTTTGCTTCATCTTTGCACGTTGCAGCCTCATTATGCTTATTTTATATGCAGTCACGTGCCATGTGACATTTTGGTCAAAAATAAACCACGTATACAATGGTAGTCCTATATGATTATATTGCCTGTCCTGTTTTTATGAATACACTCATGATGTTTACACATAGACAGCATTGCCTAACGATGCAGTTCTAGAACATATCCCTATTGTTAAGTGACATATAACCATACGTAATGTATCGGCTTGTAGCTGCACCTACCGCAGTGTAGAGGGTGGAGCACAATCGCATCACAGGGTGTTGTAAGAAGTCTTATCTGGAGAAGCGGGGCTGAGCCTGCAGCTAAAGCTGGAATCAGTAAAGGACAGCAGGATAGAAAAGGGTTGATGGTTCCTGTGGTACAGCCAGCGCTCACATCTTGCGTGTGGAGAAAGTGCTCCTGCTTCAGCCATTAAATCATGATCACAGAACGCTTGATGGCTGATGTTGCCATCCGGTGGAATGTTTGTGTTAAGAAGTCAAACCCCACGTCCAGTTGTGCGTGCCCGGCCTGTCTCCACCACCCCAGCCCCAGTCAGTTGTACTAGGGGTATAACGCACCTCCCGGGCTCCATTCATTGCCACAACTGTCGCTGCCCAAGGTGGTGGCAGCAGCCCCTTCCAGGCTCTTCCTGTCCCGTTCAAAGCACTGGGCAGGCCAGGTGACAGACGTGAAAGTTAAACTTTTATTAGGGCAAAAGAAGAGAAAAAGAAATGCAAAAGACCAGCTCAGGAAGAAAAGTGCTCTGAAGGAAAGAGAGAGGAAGGAGATTCCCTGCGCACGGGGCAGGCCCTGTAAGAGCGGAGGGGCGGTGTCAGAAGCCTTCCGGAGCGCCTTCCCGACCTCAGCCACAGCCGCCCCGTCCAGAACCTCGTCCACCTCATGGCAGAAGAGTTAAGACAGCGTGACAGAGTGGCGGCAGGTGCAGGCTCAGACCCCGGGCTGCGTGTGTCCTGACTCTCGTCATCAGCAGACCACGCTCGCTGGCCGCTGCTCGCCCGCGCTCTGGTCTCCTGTCCCGCCCTCACAGCTAGCTAGTGCTTACGCTGCCGTTTGGGGCATTGTTCCATTCTACAGGTGCTGAAATGTTTTTGTTAATTATATTTTCCAAAGTTGTTTTTATGCATTTATATTTAAGTAAATGAAAGGATGCTATGCCCTCCGGTAGAATATTCCCTTCTTGGGCAGGGCACATAGCTTGGCATCACTGCGCCTGCCTGGCAAGCCTGAGGCCTTGAGTTTGATTCCCAGTACGAAAAAAAAAAAAAAAAAAAAAAAAAAGAATATTCCTTTCTCCTCTGGGCTCTTCACTTGGGCCAACAGCTATGTTAGTGAACTTTAACTATTCCTTTCACGAGAGATCCATGGTCGCTGCATTCCATGGTGTCTTTCTTGTTTAAGAATGTCCACATAGGCCTTCATTCTTTAATTATATTTTGAGTGAGTTACGGTTTCTTCTAAGAATTTTGCAGACACTGTTATACTGTCTTCCGGCCTTGGCTATTGTTTTGGAGAGCTGTGGCCGTTCTCATGTTTCTCCTCAAAAACAACTCACATTATATTGAATTTCTTAGGTTCTCCATTTTTAAAATTAAGGCAATCTTGTATTTAAACACAGAAAAAACTTGGAAGTATAAATGAGTAAATGTTTTGAAGTTCAGAGAAGTATGATTAGTTTAATGGACAAATCAAGCATTCTTCATTTAAGGCAAATTTTCTCTTGTATCTTTGGATACATATCGTCTCCTTCATGGCAGTATTTCCTGCCCTTGAACACCAGATAAATCTGTGGCGGAGCACCTTTATGACTGTGCCATCATTATCTGACCTCCACTGACTTTACTTCCATTTTATCTGTATTTGCAGCAGACACTGTGGTTTCCTTTGGGTCCGTTATTTAAGCTTTTCCACTTTAAACATAGCATCCTCAATGTTTGTGGTGAAGGTAAACATTCTGTAACAAGTTTCTGGTTATACATTTGTTTACTTAGGTCAGCAATAAGGTATGCTTTCCGTTTCATTCTGGTGGCTAATCAGATCTTTTTAAATTATTCTTATCAATTAATTTTATTTTTGAATGCTACTGAGTAA
>RJWM01045989.1:0-12538 GCA_004363535.1 Dasyprocta punctata
TACATGTCTATATCTGTCAATATCCCCAACCCCTAGGAAGGTAATGATATGCAATATTGTAACTACTGCCAAACTTCAACCACCTCAGTGTGTAAACCTACAATGTTATCGTATCAGATCTGTTGTTGTTGTTTGTCTGTCTTTTTTGACTTTTATTTCTAGCTTCTGTATCTATTTTCTCTTAAATAAAAAAAAAGAAGCAATCTATATGTCCATAAATGGAGAAAGAAAGTGTGCTATTTACACACAATGGTGTACTACTCTGCCACAAAAATGGTAAACTTGAATCATCTGTAGAAAAATGGTTCACTCTGAAACCATAGTATTGAGTCAGACACACAAGTTTAAATATCACACCAAAAAAAGAACAAAACAAAAGAAAGTAATAGGAATAGGGAGATAGATTTTTCTCAAATGGGAAGAGTATCACGAGATAAAGGGAGAGAAAGAAAGAAAGAAAAAGGGAAAGATAATGAAAAAAAGAACAAAGGTGTCTTATGTGTATGTACCAACTCCTACAAGGAATGTAATCATTATGAACTACAAATGTATTAATAAAAAAGAGGATTTTTAAAAAAATGAATCTTTAAAATGTTTAATAAATTTTATATAGAAAAACTAATGAAATTAAAAGGCATTTACAGTAACAACCAAAATTATAAAATACCTAAGAGTTGCCTTAATAAGAAGTACCTAGCTGGGCATGGTGATGCATGTCTTTAATTCCAGCAACTGAGAGGCTGAGGAAGGAGGAGTACCACAAGTTCGAGGCCAGCCTGGATTACATAGTGCATCTAGGGCAGCCTGAACTGCACAGTGAGACCCATATCTCAAGAAAAAAAATAATGAAGTACCTAACCCCTGTGATAAAACTAAACATTTGCTGTAGATAAGCAAAAATACATTCTATCAAGTAGTGAGAAATTTTTCAGTGTCATTTATTCATAAATACATTACATATGTTTAATATATTTTTTATTAATTGAAGCAAATGTATATTTGCTTTTGATATTTGACAAAATGTTTAAACATAACTTGGAAAATATTAAAATTAAAGTTTTTTAAAAGATTATGGTCATTGCCTATCATTAAACAAAGCCAATGAAAGGAATTCTGTAAGTCCCCTCAGAAACACAAATATATATACATACATACATATATATATCATATATATACGTATGTATGTATGTAATGATAACATCTAACACGTGTCTATAAGTAATGTATATACCTCCTTTAGTTATTATGGAGAATGATTAATATTATACAAAAAGAATAATCAGCCTTCAGCTATCCCTTTTCCTTACTAAATTCCATCTTCCCCCATCTTTTCTCACATGGAGTCAAGAAAATAATAAGATTTCAAAAGAATTCATAAGAATATTTTCAGGGTTGGGAATATAGCTTGGTGCCACAAGTACCTGCCTTAAAAGTACAAGGTCCTGGGTTCAATTCCCAATACCCTCCCCCAAAGAAAGAATTTGTTCATAGGTTTTCTCATCTCACACATGACTTAATAACATAAATAAATCATTATAGTGGCCATTGTTCATTTCCTGCTATCTTGTTTTTGAAGTCCTATAATGCTTTTATTCCTTTATTTGATTGGTTTTAGTCTGTTTTCTATTTTTTGATTTCATTATTTGTGAAGGTATAGACAGTTATTTTGAAGAAAACAAGAGACATTATGGTAGCCATTGGTGATTTCCTGTTATCTTGTTTTGAAGTCCTGTGTTGCTTGCATTGTTCTGTTCTGATTTGCTTTGTTCTGTTTTGCTTTGTTTTGTTTTATTCTCTTCAAAATAAAATAAAAATTAAAAGTAACATAAATAAGTACTTTATAAAATTCAGAGCTCCAGGAGTAAGCATATTTTTATTTAAGTCATTTAACAAATATTTATTTATAGAGTGACTACTAAGTCCAAAAAATTATGAGGTTAAAAAGACAAAAGAGAAATAATCTCTCCTCTAGGTTGTTTATAGTTTTATCAAACAAATTCAGCACCCATTTAATCCATTCTACCAAAATTAGAAAGACAAATAAAACTCAATTCTGGTTGTTTAAGTAGTCACAGCCTAGAAGAGCACACAGTAAAATGTTAGACTTGGAGTAAGTTTGTCTGCAAGTGTTCTGCAAGACAAGCAAACATTCTGAAGAAATTTTAACTTGATAAACAGTGTCTTCCAATACAAGGAGTATGTCACATCAAACATCACAAACCTTTCTCTCTCTCTCTCTCTCTCTCTCTCTCTCTCTCTCTCTCTCAATATACAAGTGATTTAGATTATGAGCTAAACAAATTATTCTCACAAACCAAGGTTGTACTGTATATATTTGTGTGTGGATAAATAATAATATGCCTGCTATGGCTTAGATATAATTTGAATATTCCCTCAAGGGCTTCTGTGTTGACATTGCATCCCCATTGTGAGATGTTAGGAGGGTGGGAATAATGTGACTATGACGTTTAGAAGTGAGTCCCCTGGGAGATTATGAGGATAAGAAAAGTTCTTCAAGGGTGGAATCTGGTAGTTTTATAAAAGAGAGAGATGAGAAAAGGTAATATATACGTGTACTCCTTGTCTTTTACTATATAATCCCCTATCACCAAATGCTATCACCAGATGCAGCCACCCAACCTTAAACTTCCAGTACCATGAACCAAAATAAACTTTTTGCCTTTGTAAGTTACCAGGCTTTGCATATTTCACCATAGTAATGCAAAATGGACTGATACAATGTCGTAAGAGAGGAACAAATTATATACATACATAGGAGTCAAATTGAGGACAGGTTAAATAGATTTAGAATAGAACACAATGTTTCCTCAAAAAATGAAATTACGTATGTCCAGAATGTACACAAAGGGCATTCCAAATGCAAAAGACTTTTTGAGTAGATTTTCAGGACCTTTTTTTTTTCCCTAAGCACGCATACACACTTGCCACTTCCAGCTGTCAAGCAGGGTTAGGATACAAGGTATCTTCACAATGGCTCTCTCCCTACCTCTAGCTGTACTTCCAAGGAATAGGAATGAACCCCATGGTAATGTCGTATTTACCTGCTGCTCTTTAAGATGGTTTTGCTGATGGGTTCTAATTCAAAAGAGAAACTACTCCATTTACTTGGCTTATATAAAGTTGTGGCAATTTATAACATATCATCTACACTTTCAATTTCTCTCCTCCTACTTTGTTAATTTCTGAAACAAGAAAGTTAACCCCTGAGCAGAATCAATGAGTGTATCTAAGTTATCAAGGAATTCCACAAATGTTCTCAGTTGAAAGCATCAAAAACAGAAGCTTGTCATTCAGGAGGCATTGAAATATGGTCAGGATTCATGGAATCAGTGTGAAAACCAGCTCCAAAGCTAGAGGACTGAGAAACAAGAAAGTCACTACAGTGTTTTAGCAAATGACACATAGCCCAAAATGATACTTACCATCCCTTTCATAAACAGTTCACTGAATGGCTGGTATGGTGAAATGCATGAAAAATGTCAATTTTTCACCTCTTAACCTTTTCCTGGCTTTTCAATTTTACCAACAAGAAACAAAGTTTACTATCTTTTCTCCTGATTCTGAGTTTATCCATTTATTATTTAACATAGTAAAATAAGACTGAAATAGTGATGTGCCAATTGCAAGACTATAACTCATAACATCTTCCATATTTGCGCTCTTCAACTTCTGCCACCATGAGAAATGCATATCTGGTCAAACCACTGGGTGGGGTGGATGTGCCTCGTCTACATGTTTACTCCAGAGGGAAGACATGCTGAACAGAGCTAAGCCAGCTAAAGTCTCCAGCCAGAATACAGTACCCATCTGATGCACTGATACATACCACATGACCAACAGACACACAAACAAATCCAGGTAATCTGGGATGTGAAAGAGATAGCATTGTTTCAAGCCACTGAATTGTGGGAGTTGTTTTGTTTGGCTAACTGACACAACTAGTAAATAAAATTATGTGGCAAAAAAGTGAAGCTCAAAAGGTCAAATTATAAAGAATTCTCTATGCTATCTATGGTGTGGTGTTGGGCTGTACCCTATAGTTAGTAGATATCCAATCAAACTTTCGGTGAGAAGATAAATTAGCCTGAGTGTATGGTGAATAAACTTTAGTAGGGGTAAGAATTGGAAGGTAGTAAAGGTCTAGGTCAAAGTTAACTTAAGGTACAGACAATAGAAATAATAAAAAGCCTTAAAAGAATATTCCTTATTAGTTCTCATGCTCCATTTCTTAGGGATAGTCATATCAAACAAAGGAAATGACTATTAAAAATAGCCCTCAAGTTTTTTAAAATATAGGAAAACCCCATCATGAGCTTAAATGGAATTCCAATATGTCTGGGCATATCTGGCAAAGTCTGATCAGACAGAATTCCCAAAATTTCATTTGCAGGAATACAGACAGTCACTTGGGAAATATCCCCAAGAATGAAGTAGTTCAGCATGTTGACAGAACTCCGTAAGAAAGTTTTAGTCTTCTGAGAAACAAGGCAACTGAAACGGCACTACTTGAGCATTCCTCAGAATCCACTGTTTCCATATCGCTTTACTTGCAATTCTACTATACATTTAAGACTTCTAGTTCTTTACAGATTACAAGAAGCTGTTTTGCTCCTACCCTGTTTCCTGGAAAACAAAATCCACTTGGAAAATAACCAGCCTTGAAAACTAGAGACCAAAAACACCATCCCCAACAGATTATCCTTGCCTTACCTGCCTTACAGAGCAGCAACCAAGCAAGAGAATAGTGATGGCAGTTAAGGAAGGATAGGTTGACAAGGATTGCCATTTCTGATCTCTAGTTTTCAAGGTTGATGGTTTTCCAGATGGGTATTGTTTTGGGGCAAAAAGGTAGTATTCTAGAATCCTGAGGAACCTACTCCAAAAACAGAAAAAAATAAGCCACTTTTGACATATCCATTCCATCTCCTAAATCTAATTCATCACCAAGCTTTAAATTTGCTGCTTAAATATCTCTGGATGGTTTCTTAACTATTATAACTATATCTCTCTCATCATTTCTCACTACATCATTTCATTTCTCACATTTCAGTCAAGGTGTTATCACAAATCAAACCCTGATCAGTACACATATTCACCCACATAGGTATTTCTGATTAGGTTAACTACCCACAGCAGAAACGCTCACAGCATGGTGCAGCTCATCACATCTTTTATAGAGTTTGAAACCTCACTCTCCCAACAGATAAGGACAGACTGCAACACTGTGCTTGGCAAACAGCAGCTGCTCAAAGAGGTATTATGGATAGATTAATGCAGTTTAACATCTTATTCTTCTTTGTATTCTGAGGTCCACAAAAGAAAATTTCTTTATTCTTAATTGCTCTCTTTACATTTCTAGCCCAGCGTGGTTGTACTTCAAAGTTTTCACTCATTTTACTATTTTATTTACAAACATTGTTTAAAGTAACTTTTGGTTGTTTCCCAAAAATCCAACCTACCTCTCAAGCCTACCTACTTGAAAAGAGAGAAGCAAGAAAATGTACAGTGGATTGTGAGAGCTAACAATTATTGAGTATCTACAGTGTGCCAGGCATAGTGAACTCTTTTTATAAACATTACTTCATTTAGTTCTTAAAACAAACCCACGTGGTAGTTGCTTTTATTCTTACCTTACAGGTGAAAAAACAAACAAATTGAAGTTGAAAGGTGGTTAAGCATCTAAAAATGTAGAGCTTTCAATTGTTGGCTATAAAGAAAAGTGTTTTCATAGCAAAGTACCTTAATAATACCTATGAATGAAATATTGGGTGGTACTTGTGTCAGATTAATGTTTCTGAATGCCTTTATATTCCTTGGGAATCTATAGTCTCATGTCATTATTGTTTGTTGGTTTCCATTCAAAGCAGGTTCCTTCACACTGCTGACTCATGGTAAATAAACCTGGAAGCAGTGGTTAGAAAAATAAAAACCTAGAACAAAGACATCACAGGACTTCATTACAGATAAAACAGAAAGTTCAAGAGAAAGGTTACTTCAAACTGACTCAAAGGCAGTCCTAGAAGGAAAGATCAAGACTACTTGAATGTTCATGCCATATAAATTCAGAATATTATGACCTATATTCATAGCCTCATAGCAAAGTAGCAATATAGAAATCAAAACAACACCACTATAAATAGCTTAAAATGCAGGTGTCTAAAATAAAAATAGAAGACAAATATGAGAAATAATGCATTTTGTACTTAGAATCTTTTTTAAAATCTATGTTCTTCTAGATCATTAAGCTTCTCTATTTAAATATATTTATTAATTTATGTTTTATCATAAATATTTAACTTTATACTATTAAAATTCAAAGATTGCATTTGGATATGATTCTGCTTTTCCAGTCTATGTCAAAACCTCTGGACCTGCTACACTGGGCAAGCAAGTAGCTTGTTTAACAGGTAGTGGTGTTAGTGGCAATAATTTAGAGTAGCTGAAACAACTCACAGTATTCCTAAGCCCATTCACAGGATAATGGCATCACCCACTTAGTATGAACTTAGAAATAATTTAAGGAACAAGTTAAAAATGGAACTGTAGCATTAGCAGATTATAGAAAACTATAAAATCTCACATTATTCCTTATGCATAAGAGAACAACATTTTCAATGACTCCAGTCCCTGATTGACCCATATTTCTTGAAGTACTACTATTTAAACTAATTTAACTTTTGCCTATATGCCAACTACATGTTTTCTCTTAAATTCATGAGAAAAGAGAGAGAAACTAACACAGAGCTGCTTTACCCACTGAGTGACAATTTTGTCACTGCTAACTTCTGCTTTCCTAGGTTCATGTTTAAAATTTTCTCAATTAAAAGAGAATTTCAAAAAGCATCTATAAAATGATTATTTTAGACAAGATTTAACCATAAGAAGATATTTCTTTAAATAAACACTCTTCTAGTTGGGAACAAACATGCTGAAGGAAGTTTACTTTGAACCTGATAGTAAGAACCTTGAAATATATTCTATAAGACATTATTTATCCTTCTGACTTACTATTGTAGTAGTAAGTTGCCAGTGTATAAATAAGTAAAGGCACTCATTAAAAACAACAACAAACATGGGTAAACTCACAAGACTTATGGCCTACTGAATATTTTATAATTTTATCAACTCTCTATGAAGCATAATCACATTTCACAAAAACAAAAAGCCAGAGACAAAACAAATCAAACAACAGAGCCTCAGAAAAATATGGTAGGTGGAGGCACCAAACTTCAAAACCGAGGGTGCAAATCAGATTGAAAACAGCATCCCAAGATTCCTCCTCCATGCAGCCACGTAATATTTCTTCCACACAAGATGAGAATACAAGAGGTATTAAAAGTAAAACATGCTAGCAGGGATAAATACTTCGATACCAAGTATGAAGCTAAAAATGAGAGACTTCTCCAAGGAAAGAAGAGGAGACAAAGCAGAAAACAGGAGAGAAATACATAAAGAAAATATTCCAGAGGTCAAATTTCCCCATAGTACAAGTTCCAAAAAGAATTAAGAAAACAAAAGAAAAGTAGCTTTTAGTCATTGCTGGTTCATCTTTGCAATGCTGAGGATGAAATTCACAGGTGTTCTATCACTGAACTACATCCCCAAACTTCTTTTATTTTTTTAACACAGAGTCTTGCTAAGTTGTCCAGGCTGGACTCAAACATGTGATCTTCTTCCTGGCTCATCTGGGACTGCAGGTGTACACAACAGCTCCTGGCGGATGAGAAGATAATTTTTTAAAATAAAAGAAAATTTCCCAGAACTGAAAGATATGTAATATCGATAAAAGGGCTAGTGAGGACCAAGCACAAATGAATGAAAAATGAACCACATCAAATAATTTCACTGCGAAATTTCTGAAAATGAAAAAAAAATTTCTGAAAATGGGGCAAAAACATTTTACAAGATGAAGGGGAAAGTTGCCAAAAAAGGAGCAGAGATGAGATCACTGGATTTCTCACCTGCAAACACAGTTGCTAGAAATTCTGAGTAAAATGATTTCCAACCTAGAATTTTACCACCAGCCAAACTATTATTTTAAGAAAGGTGCAATAATGAAATTTTCAGATGTGCAAGATCTAAATATATACCTATATACTTCCCATGTTCCCTTTCTCAGTAGTAAATCAAGAAAGAGGAAGACATGGGATCCAATCAACAGATGAAGTTAGATACTACAGCTAAGTAGAAGGCCAAAGAGCAATCAACCCTGATTACACCAGGAGGTCACAGGTTTCAAGAGGAATGTCTCCAAAGGAGAACGGGAGATCTTACCTGATGTTTCTGCATGTATTAAGATTTTTACACTTTTATAAAGAGTTTGAGGCTAAATTAGTGATGTATATATAGAAAACTAATGGGAGCAGACAGCATTGCAATCATTAACTCTCCCAAAAAAGCAGACACTTGAGAAAGAAAATTTTACCCATAAAACCTGCCTAAATACAATAGTTTAGATACCAAAAACTAAAACCAGTATATGGAAAAAATAGAAAAATGTGTACTGTGGGGTGGGAGTGGTTGGCAGTAAAAGTATTAAACTGTCACATTCCATAATAGGAAATCAATACACGTTGGCTGATACCATGGGTAATCAGAAACTAACAGCATTAAAATACAATTCCAAAATATAAAACTATAGATAAGATGAAATTGCTAAAAGGCTGAAAAGCAAATTGTCTATGCCAGGTGACAGGAAGCAATGAGAGTTACAGAAAGACTGGCAAGGAACATACGTTGGAAGCCTAGTACCATACTGATTTTTTAAAGCTACATTTATACATGACTCCACAGGTTTTTCTCTTCAGTCTATAAACATTCTTTTTAAAACAATACCCTGACATAACCTCTTTCAGTTGCAGTTCCAATTTCTTTTCTTTCTGTCACAGCCAGTCTTAACTGCAAGTTATTCGGTGATCCAGTCGTCACCAGCACTCCTCAGCAAAGTATTAAATGGAACCATATGAAACCACCAACGACAACATCTGAGTCCAGCACCTGAATGCTTCCTGCTGTCTACTTTGTATTCTGCTCTCCAGCCATGCTGTCCCTGCCCTAACTTAGACATTTTTCATTTCTTTCTGGATGAAGGCTTTAGCTCCTAACCCTTGCTTCTCATTAGTCCATGGTGCTCCTGATTCAGCGGGATCTTTCTGAATGACTAATTGCTTTAAAATCCTTCGGTAGCACTCCAGAGCCATCAGAATCAAACCTAAACTGTTGTTCATGGCCAGGCACTAACCACTTCCTGTGTCTCCAGGTCTATCTCCCTGCAGTTTCTGATACCCCCCCAGCTTGAGCCCAACCTTGCACTCAACACTAGAGTCATACTAAACAACTTACATGTAGACACGTTACTTCTAGTTTCATATATTGAGACAAACATATGGGAGATGATATATCCCTAATATTTGGCACCTTGAAGGCACCTGATAACTGTGAAAACTCTTGTGTTTTTAAACACACCAAAAATAAACAATTAACCAATTAATTTTTTAATACTTAAAAAATTAAAAATACCAAAAATGAATCACGGATTTTAAAAAATGGATACTTTATTTCTTCTAAGCACCAAATGAAAAATGAAAAGGCTGATTATTTTTACTTACGTATTCAAACAGTGTCAAGAAACTAAAAACTTATAAACTGCATTGACAGGAAAAAGTATGAAAGAAGAAAAGAATAAGAAAAAAGAGAAATGGGAAAGGAGATGAGGGCTCTGGGAAAAATAGCTTTGCTTCAGTTTTACAATGTAACAACCATGTGAAGAAAACACGCAAGCATGACAACCTGTGGGCAGAAAATTACTCTCTATTTTCCAAAAGAAAGGATAAAACTAAGACCTTCTGGTTAACCTTAGAAAATATATGTCCTAGATATTAATACGTCTATTTATTTTGAGGGTAATAACTGTGTCATTAAGTTTTAAAAGCTGTCCAACCAGTTCTCAAACTAGTGTCCCATCCAACGGAAGTTTAATTAAGTTTGGAGTTTTGTTTAAACTGACAGCTGTGGTTCAAAAAGCCCCCAAGGTCAACGTTATAGTTTGCATCTTAAATAATCAAATTGCCCAGAGGTATTCTGTGGTTCTAAAAAAACAGTTGCTATTTTTTCATTCTGATTTGCACAGGATCTGGTTAATAGCTCTCTGCTAAGAACACAGTTTATTCAAATGCAAATATATTTTTCAGTTTCTCCAAATCAATAAAGACAGAAAAAATAAAAAGCAGCTATTCTTCACCTATTTTCTGTACAGACATCGACAACTGCATGGATCTAGCAGAGACAGGAAGCAGAATGTAAGCCAGGGGCCTGAAAGCAGGCGGAAGAGATGCTGGCAAAGACCTGTGTGTAGGAAGCTCACACTTTTCCCGTAAGAAGGCTTTCACGGCCCTCCCTCGGAGGCTAGTTACTCTCACTTTACAAATAATATTGCCAGGCTTATTTATCTAGTTTCTAAGCCTGCAGCAGAATAGAAATAAGATATTAAGAAGAGAGCTGTAGGAGAGAAGCTACCAGGAGCATACTGAAATACAGAAGGCAAAACAGAGACAGCTGCAGCCTAGTGGGAAGGAGGAAACAAAAATTATAAAAGGAACACAAAAGAATTCAAAGCGCAGTTGACCACAGGGCAAGGGGCATACACGTCACTCATCCATTAAGATGTTGGGGTATCACTGTATTGTGGGATAACATAAAGAACAAAAGTCCAAAATGGTGTCCTTTGTCCTGAAGGAAAGAATTCTCTCAGCACCTCCACTTGGGTTCACCCAGGTGCGGTCACCGGAATGCAAGGAAGAACACAACATACTCACTCTCACAAAGGGGAAGACATAACAGATTTTAGAAAATGTTTCTACTGGGAAGAGTACGCATAAGACAAGGCACATGTGTCCTTAAAGGACAGAGCCTTTACCACCAAAAAAACTCAACATCCAACAATATCTCAATATCTAACAAGACAGATTTGCTACTGACCCTTACAATAAACACTTACAATGTATTTTACATTACTTTTTAATTAATTAAATTTATTGGCATATTTTAAGTATGCATAATGACCACATTCATCATAGGGAATTTGTACCTGTACATGATATAACTTGATTCTTTTTTTTTCCATTCCTCTACCCTCCCTTCAATCACTCTTCCTTTCCTTATTTACAAAAGATTTATTTCCATTTTTTCCTTCTTTTCTCATTTTTTCTTTTTCTTTTCCTTCCTTTTCCTCCCCCCTCTCCCTAGTTCTCCTTCCCATTTGAACATTTTCTTCCTACTTCACAGTATGTATTATACAATTTGGTCCTTATTTACACTTCCAGTTTCTCATACCAGAAAAACAATGCAGTATTTACACATGGGAGTCCAATTTATTTCACTTATGAGCATGGTCTCAAGGCGCATCCATTTAACTAGAAATGTCTCTAGTTTATCCTTCTTTATGGTTGAGTAGTACTCTGTTAAATCTTCTTTAAAAGTCACATCTTCTTTATCCATTCATCAGTTGATGGGCATTTTTGCTATTTCCAAGATTTAGCTATTACAAAACGTGCTACTATCAACATGGGTGTGCATGTATCACTGTGATATGATGCTTTTAATTCTTTCAAGAAGGTATCAGCAAAGGGAATAGCTAGGTCAAATGGAACCAATAGTCCTTTTTTAAGGAATATCCACAGTGATTTCCACAATGGTAGCACTAGTCTGCACTTCCACAAACAGTACAGAAAGATTCCCTTTTCCATGCAGCCTCACCAGAATTCATTATCAGCTGATTTCTGGATAATATCCATTTTTTCTGGGGTAAGATAGAATCTCAGCATTGTTTTAATTTGAATCTCTCAAATGACTAGTGACATTGAACATTTTTTCATATATTTATTTGTCATTTCTACGTCTTCACTTGCGAAGATACCCTTCTACTTCTTCAGATGCCCATTTTTGCATTGGGTCCTTACATTGAGTGATCTGATTTTTTTTTTCCAGTTCTTTATATATTCCAGATAGTAGTCCTTTGAGGAACAGCTGGCACAAACTTTTTCCCATACTGTAGCTTCTCTCTTCATTGTTGGTTATTTCTCCTGATTTGCAAAAGCTTTGTAATGAGATGAGTTCTAAATTCTTTGTGCTGCTTCCTGCGCAACTGGGGTTTGTTCATAAAGTCTTTGCTTACATCAATGCTTCAAGAGTTCTACCTAGTCTCTGTCTCAATAGATGCAGTGTTTCTGTTTTAATATTTAGATTTTTGATCCATTTCAATTTTATTTTTTTTTTGTATTTTGCAAAAAATATTTTAATTTCTTTTTTTAACTTTATTTGAGCGAAGAAAAACAAAACAAACAAAAACTACAACAACAACAACAAAAAAATGACATATATAGTAAAAACAACAAGCAAAAGAGACAAGCAAACAACTAGCATAAATACACAACATTGCAGGTTTACAAAACCGGAAGATAGAAGCTTGACAATGGTTGCAATTTGCGCATCGTTATCTTTAAAACGGTTTCTTACATTA